>JADBJO010006946.1:0-20000 GCA_016801955.1 Conus betulinus
GCTCTTTTAGCAGTAGTTGCGTATGTCTGCAGGTGTTATCAATCCCCAGCCTCCCCAAACGGACCCAAAGAACGTTGATACGAAAACAAACCTCGCCAAGCCAGGTTAGGCAGTAGAGCCAGGTTAGGACAGTTAACCAGGTGGTACATATTTCCATTTTGGAATTGTGAAAGGGTTGCCCATTCAAAGCAGGTGTTGCAGTTCTTGTCCCATTTGTTTTCAACAGGTTCCTGTTATTCTCACTACAAGTAAACATTGATGGTTTGCCACTTTTTAAGTCTGCATCAACACAGTTGTGGCCAATTCTTGCAAGAGTATGCAGTCCAGTAAAATCTGCAGTTTTCATGATTGGTCTGTTCTGTCTGTGGTGAGCGGAAAACCAGGAAATCTTGATGAATATTTTCAAGATTTTGTTCAAGAAATGCAAGATCTTGAACATGGTCCTGTTAATATTAGTGTGGAGAACAGTAAGGTACTTGTTCATATAAATATTTCATGTTTCATTGCGATTGCACCTGCACGTGCTTTTATTAAACAAACAAAGGGTCATTGTGGCTATTATGGCTGTGACAAATGTGTTCAGAGAGGCCTTTGGTTGGAAGGGAAAATGACGTTTCTGGAAACAGATGCTGACCTAAGAACTGATGTTTCTTTCAATGAACAGAGGAATGCTCAGCACCCTATTGGTTAATTCGCCTCTTACGTTTGTTAGGGTGTGGGTCTTGTGACCCAGTTTCCATTAGAATATCATGCACCTTGTGTTTTTAGGTGTAATGCGCAGAATTCTCATGTACTGGTTGAAGAGCCCTGTGAGTAAAGGTGTCAGATTGGGACGAACAGCGACGATCAACCAGATTTCAGAGAACTTGATATTGTTTCAAAAAATACATTCCACGTGAGGTTTGCCAGAAAATGTAGAGGTCTACATGAAATTGAAAGATGGAAAGCCACAGAATTTAGACAGTTCTTACTTTATTTAAGTGGTATGTTGCTTTAAAGGGATGGACATCTGAACTCATCTATGACAATTTTCTTCTCTTTTTTGTTGCTATCCACTGCTTTACTGATCCTGAGCTTTGTGAAACTCATGCAGACTATGCTCACAGACTGTTGTGCAAATTATTAATGAGGCTAGAAATATCTATGGAGCAGACTTTGTTGTTTACAATGTACATGGATTGGTTCATATCGCAGATGATGTAAAAATGTTTGGCCGCTTGATTCATATTCTGCATTTCCTTTTGAAAACTTTCTAGGCCAGTTAAAGAAATTAATCCGCAAAACCCCATTTTCCTCTGCAGCAAATCATCAGAAGAATTTCAGAGAGAACAGAACTTGGCACATTTGGCAGAGAGAAAAAAAAAAACCGGTGTTTCAAGATATTGCAAAAAAAGAACACATGACTGGGCCTCTTCCTCCTCCTGGGTATGCACATCATTGTATTCAATTTTCAGCAGATATATTACAAAGGATTTTTTTTATCTCATCTCATCTGGTAATAATTGTGTTCAGATTAACAATTCTTATTTTTTGATTCGTAACATATTAGCATTGAACAACGCCCAAGAGCATATGCTTGTTGTGGAACGCTTTACTAGATCACGTAATTTCTTTAGGTACCCATATGCTTCTTTCACATTTTTGACATTGTAAGGGTTTCAAGATTGTCTGAAAATCTTGAAACTGTGTGAATATATCTGAAATTCAGAAGAAGTTTATTTCCTTGCCTTACAAACACAGCTATGTTCTCATTCCACTTAGAGAAATTAATCTCTATAGAACCAGGTCTCCTTATTCAATGTTGTTATAAGGGGTGGGACTTACCCTTTATGAGGCATTACAAAAAAGGGTATTTTCAGTTTTCACCCTTCTGCTCAGATTGATAAGGGGCACCAAGATTTGGAAATTGTCCCCAAATTCAGGTCAGTCTTTAAAAGGGCTGGAGGTAATTTTCAAGAAATTCCAGTTCTTTTTCTTACCTTTTTCTGAAACACGTAAAGCACAAATGCAAACACACACACACACAACACACACACACACACACACACACCACAAACAACAAAAAGAGTTTGTGAAAGATCAACAGGTTTAATTAGATCAGCATTCTGACTGAAAAAAAATTGGTATTGATTAACTCCAAATAAAAAAAGTGACACTGACACAGCAGTGTGATTTTGTTGAATAAGTTCTGTGGTTTGTAAGTTATTTTTTAAGATTCATACGTGTTACCAGCCACCGTGGCGAAGTGGTTAGCATCGCGGACTCCCAGCTGGGAGGTCGTGGGTTCGAATCCCATCAGAGTCATGTGGGTTTTTTCTGCCCCCGACCGGCTCCTACCCAGAGTTGAGTTTGCTGCGGACTCAGTTGGGAAGACTGGGACCACACAGTCGAGTTTCATCCACTTAATGGATGCGTTTCTGAGAGTGTTGATCAAATTTCCTGACCAAACACTGCAGGTGCCTGTATCTCTCGGGCCTGGTTGACGCCGGGATATATTATGAAAGGAAGCGTAGAGTACAGCCCTGTCATGTAGTCTCAGACCGAAATGGGAAATCCGTAGCATCATCATAATCATCCTCATTCTCATCGATCAGCATAAAAAAAAAAATTTTTTTTTAAGTCTCAAATTCTGTGGCCCTTCATGCCCTGCTCTCATGGTGACCTCAGTTTTCGATGTCCTCTCCACGTCTGTGGCCTTGGTTTGGTTCCGTCGGGATCACCGGTATCAGCGAGTCCATGGGGCTGTCGTTGGACGGACGTGGTGGCGCCCTCCGAGGGAGAGCTCACTCACGCACGGCTCCGCGACTAAGCAATTATTGTCGTCAGTAGGGGGCTTAGTAGGTGGTGTCCTGCGTATGTTAGATCAGAACAGGCGCCACTGAACACCACTGAAGTGACTCGCGGCAGCAGTGCAGCGGTTGTCTCCTCTGGTGGGTCCTGCCTCTTGACGACTTGACATTGCCTGCTGCCGTGTGGATTGCTGGTGCCCGTGGGGCTGCGGCGGGGCCGACTGGGCTGTGGCTGTGGACAGAGTGGTCAGAATGAGCGGCGTGGTGCACTGCCTCAGAGGTGGCGCAGAGGTTGGACAGGAAAAAAAAAAAAAAAAAAAAATCATACGTGTTGGTTGTCAGTTTTCATGGTAATTCAGGGTTGATCATACAAGTTTTAAGGCACTTTTTTGGCAAAAGGGTGGATTTCAAATTTGTGTCAGTGCACATACCAACCCAAAAGTTATAACTTGTCTTTCAACATTGAAGTGAGGCCCAGCAAACCAATATTTGAGAAGTCCACATTGGTAAAACTGCAGTGACTCAGACTTCCTCTTTTCTCTGTACGAAAGAATCTATACTCCATTACTTACTTTCTGCTTTTAGCTGCATTCGAAGACTCCGAACTGTAGTGGGAGTTAAGTAAAGAGAATCGAGTCATGATGGTCAGATTGGCTGCAAGTTCTGACAATGGCCCAATCAAATACATCTGCAGAAATGTTCTTCACGGAAGTGAGGCAGAAGTCCTGTAGGTAGCAAAAAAAAAAAAGTATACACTTGCGACTTGCAAATTTCTAACATCACCTTACATGGGCAAAAAGAATGGTTGTTCACACAACCTTTGATTATAATAAAGGTGGACACGTGCACTGGTGACTTGTGCCATTTGTGGTAAATGGTGAAACTCGTAACGTCCAAAAAGTTTCAGAGGGTATTTTGGAGTCTTAAACTGATGCAAGAGTGAAACATGCCTATCTGTATGTGAAACAGGAGCTCTGGTAAAACCTGTAAGACTAAGAGAAGAGGTTGAGAAAGTTGGCAGCAGGAGTTTGTTTCACATCTGGTTGTAGTACATATAGAATCTGAGAATACATTTATTTAAAAAAATCTGCTTGTTATAAAATCTACTGCTGTTATAAAGTGTGCGCTGGTCATGATTTATGCCATCGGAGGAAAAGTTGCTGAAGTTTCACTGGCCCTAAAACGTGGGAGTGTATTTCACAAAGCAATTAGTACTCTGTTAGGGCATTGCCCAAGGTGGAAAAATCATGAAATGTTGTAAATGTTTTGTAGACTTTTCTGTGAATGGTTTTCAATTCCCAATAGTCAACAGGAAACATGCTGGTATTTCATAATGTTAATTAAGTATAACAGTAACACTAATGCAAATCTTTTCATTAACTTATTTTAAAAAGATGTTTAGCATTGGTCCAGATATAAAGATGGCAGAAAACCAGTTCCCTGTACCATCTTGTGGAGGATGGCCGGCTTTCTGATGGGAAAAAATTGATATCAGTGGTCCCACAAAGTTGGCTGGTGATCGACAACACCACCTGCTACTGGCCACCCAACGGTACCATGGAGATGGTCAGATGCAACAAAAAGCCAGCTCCCTCCTGGAACTGTGTAATTACACAAAAATCCTTAAACATTCATGTAAGTGGATTTCTTCTCTTTAATTTAAGCTGCCCACAAGTTGATTTTTTGTTTGTTTGTTTGTTTGTGTGCTGGTTTTTGTTTACTATAATGACGGTTCAAATTTTAGTAATTGTTTTTTGCTTTATGTTGGAAATCAGGGAGAGGTACGGAGTAAGAGGGGGACGGGGGGGGGGGGGAATGAGGGAAGGGAGGATGGGAAGGAGTGGGGGGTGGGGGATACGGGGGTGGGGGGGGGGGGGGGGGTTAGATTCAGATGGTTTATTCATGTAATACTAGGCCAAAACCCCTAATTAAGGGTGGGGTGAACATGTAACACTCAATAATTATATGCAGCCTGAATGCATCAATGAACAAAAAGTAAACAAATTGAAAACATTCTGAAGACAGAGTTTCTCTCTAATTTAGACACTTTATCAGTTTATATAAAAACTAATAAATAATTCCCCAATAACGGGGGGGGGGGGGGGGGGGGGGGGGGGGGGGGGGGGGGGGTAGCGGGGGGGGGGGGGGGGGGGGGCGTTAGATTTCGATTTTTCAGTTTCATACATGCAAAAATAATACTTTGTCCTGTGTATTGTATTGGCTGGTTCATAATACTGACATTGCTTCATCACTCCGTTGTCAATATGCAGGGGGGGGGGGGGGGGGGGGGGGGGAGGAGTGGGAGTGGAGGGGAGAGGAGGGAGGGGGGTGGGCAGATTAGCAGATTAGGGATATAGTCTACATGTATATACTTCAAAAAGCCTAGAGAGATGGTCATTTTTCCGATATTACTCTTTTCCCATATTAACCTTATCATATATATATATATATATATATATGTCATTCAGCAGAATTTCTGTCTCGAAGGAATTGCCAAATATGTCATTTTTTTTTCAATAGAGAAAGGAAAGAGAAAAGAAGCCCTATGTTACATTACACAGATTTTGATGTGAATTTTCAAGATTTATTTATTTTCTTCTTTTTGATGAAAAAAAAAAGACATGTTATAATTTATCTCCCTTTTTTCTGGACAGAGTGTGCTCCTCTAGAGATTTTCCCAGTACAGTATTACCTTTAAAATTGATAGTAATATTTGCATGGGGAATGAGCCAACGTTCAAAACATTTGTTTAAAAAACGTAATCATTAAATGGTAGTTTTGTTAGGCATGTCCTCTACTATTCAACTATTACAAGTCATATTCTTTGGGTAATTTCCTAAAATAACACATGCATATTATTCAGTTTCATTTTTTTTCCGCAGCTTCCTGGAAAAAAAAATACAAGAATATGCGGAGGGCGTACGATATAACACTGGACGTTGAAACCGAAAAAACAAGACATTGAGGAAACCGAAAAACAAGGAAGATGAAGGCAGCCTCTCCAGAAAAGAGGGGAAACGGATTCCAACACTGAAATGGTGAGTATATCACTTTATCATATGTAATTGCTGTTTCATAACAATGGCAGACCCCGACTTGATTGCCATACCTATCAGTATAAGCACAACATATTTTCTGCCATCTCAAGCTGAAACCAGTCATTCAAATCGGTGATTGTATACACTATTTCCCTTCCAACTGTGTCCCTCCCTCAAAGAGAAAAGTCAGCCGACCTGTTTACCCATGCGATTTGATGATGGCTTTGTACACATGTTTTGGTAAAAATTGGAGAATGTACATGGACATGAAGAAAAATATGTTAAAAAATTTTAGACACAGTTTTTCAGGGGTAATCAGAGTGTTTGTCTTATTGAGCCCTTGGGCAAGGGAGTAAGTGGCAACTCTTAAGTGCTAGTTTTTTGACATGGCATGGCCTAATATGGCCCATAGCGGTCAGCAGGGCTATAGTGTATAGGAGGATGATTGATGGCATGTTAGTGGAGCCCCCCCCTACAGGCCTTGAGATCTCGAGAAAAAAATGGTGATTGAGTAGAACTGCAGTTAGTCTAAAACTCTTGAGCATAGAAATTAGGCATGTATCTGCACTGGAAGTACTAGTGCTAATTTCTATGCTGTGTGCCTGATTTTCCAGTTTAATATTTCCCACTCCAGCCCCTCCCCTCCCCCCAACACCTATTTTTACAAAAACTTGGAAAGGTTTACACACACTTACGGTTTTAAGAAAATGCACTTGGCTTCAGATGTAATGTTACCTTGTGTAGGATCAGTGTCAAGTCCACTCCTTCATGTATGTCTTGGATGAAATCAATAGCAAAGTGCAGTGGATTCAAGTTGCTAATCTTCCAGCTCCACCTCGTTGTAGTGCTTTTAAAATGTCTCTGTTATAGTGTTGTCTCTGTATTCTCCGAATCATTGTGCATGTTGGATAGGTGACCTCATCGTAATCTCTGCAGTTTTGCATGAAGTTGTACTTCATAAAACAGTTATCATTGAGTATTATCATATTATGTCTCATTTAGGAGCCCTAGCAGAGATGAATCTGCAATGGATTTTGAAGACTGCTCATCCTCCAGCTCCTATCTCAGATCCCCCCCCCCCTTCCCTCCCCCTCTCCCCCCCCCCCCCTCTCCAAAACAGCTGCGGACAGAGCTACAGACTCAGACTCCATCCCAAAACAAAGGGCGGCAGGTACAGACTCAGGCATTCCAAAAACCAGTCGCATGCCAGCAGACCTTCTCTCCACCTCCCCTGAGAAACTAAAGAGCCCAGGTCGACTTCAGTGCCTCACCCAGGGGCACCTCAAAAAGCACCAGTATGTCATTTACATAGTAATTGAGTGTGTGCATGAGTGGGTGGGGGCTGTTGTTGTTGTGTTGCATATTACAACAACAAAAAAAATGATAGGAAAGGAAAAAGTCTTTGGTGTATGCAGATCTATGTTCGCACACTTTTCGTTGCAGATTTTGACTTACGAATACATGTATTTGGATGTGACTGATTTACTGTGTCGAGCTTTTGAATTTATAACTTGTAATTAAGACAATTTCCTGTAAATGAAGAAATGTTAGTGTTGAATCAGTATATGTGAATGACATGTGTGGGTTTGCTCTTTTGATTGTGTATACGTGTTAGTGTTTGTGTGGGTGTGTTATTCTCTTCACTTCCACCATCGGTCATGTAATATGCATCCTGTTTGGGTTTTTTTCAGCGGTTGACAAACAGATTTTTTGAAGCTGTTCTGACAGCTATAGAAAAAGTGAATGGCATGGTGCATCAACTCGGCTGTGAGGTGCACCAAAATGCACAAACAGCTGAACAGAATGGAGGCATCGTTAAGGTCAACAAGGAGGGGGGAAAGAAGTGTGTACCGGCCTGAGCTTCCAGATGGATTGAATTCCCCTCTCCTCGCAGGAAGACCTCGAGCGCCTGAATGGCCTCCTTTCTCAAGAAAGGGGGATTAAAGAAAGCATGGTGAGGTTTTATTCTGCAAGCAAGCTTATTAAATGAGCATTTGCAGATCCTGTCCTGACCATGTCATCCTCGACTCCCATTCAAGGGTCAGCTGTTTATGATCTGGGTTTTACATCTGATGCACTTTGGTCTTAACAATATCTACCAGGGTAGTAAGCAAGCCTAAGCTGCTTGTAAATCAAATATCTTTTGCATAATATTTCATCACCATCTGCACTGCATGTGAGCTGGTGTGGACAGGTTTCACTACAGGGGAGGGGCTGGAGTTCATAACTCATAATCATATGAATAAATGTGTGAGACACTGCTGTTGAGAAAACATTCTTCCATCTATATTACAATTTTTTTCTCGCTTCACCGCAACTTTTTTACAGTTGCCAAGCTGGCACGTTTGAACTTCATGTTCAATATTAAACCAAAACTGCCGCAGTTTTCACTGAATAAGTATGTAAAGAAAAGCGTAAGAATTTATGCAAATGTGAAACAGATTTTTGTGTTGTTTTTTATTAATGTCTTGTGGAAGGCTATGGCATTCAACCAAATGAACCAAATGGCTAAAAGATTTTTTAAATTTTATTCTGTTTGTTTGCAAGGGAATTCTTTTGTTGAAATGTTGCTCATCTTTTTAGTCTTGACCAAAAATAAAGTGGGTAGTCTTTAGCATCATTTTTAAAACTCTGTAATGATGCAAAATAATGTTTTTTTATGTGTCTTTACAACAGATGCATGTGCTTGAAATTAGCAGTATTACACCTTTTTCTTTGTTTTCTTAAAATTTTAGATATTGATAATATTCAAAATTAGACCAAAATCTTAACATGTATGTCTTTCAAAGCTACAGCAAAATCATGTTCTTTTGTGTCCTCAGATCCGAGCAATTGGCAATTTTGGAGGTTCTACCTCCAAACGGGCCATAGAGGAGGCAGGCAAAAAAAACTGCTTCGGCCCGAGCTTTCTGTCCACTATAATTTGCTGGGCAGGAAGGGGAAGCAGTCCTTCAACCTGATGTCGCATGTAAAGGGCGCAATGCTTGGTAAGAAACTAGAATTAAATACATGTTTTACCTTGTTTTAATGCTATTTTCTTTATGTATGCTTGTTGTACATGTGTGTGCTTGTGTGTGTGTGTGTGTGTGTGTGTGTGTGTGTGTGTGTGTGTGTGTGTGGTGGCCTTTATCCAGTTGAAGAAAGAAGTGCAATTTGAGAGGCCAAATGTTTCCTGGTTATTTCAGATTTTTGTGTTGCCTTTGCTATTGGTTTTCAAAACACTTTACAAATGTGTGTTTTAGTTTCTTGTGAAGTATTTAACAAATTATGCTTAGATCCTAACCGGACAATTATGTAGCAACACAAGTATGGTAGACATCAAATATGAAGACTATATTTCAGTTATTGATCAAGATCTTTTTAACAATGGTTTACTTGACTAAACGGTTATTTTATTGCTGGGCTGTAAGTCATGTGGCATACACTGTAAATCCTGATCTTGGGTGAAAAAGTCTCCTGACAACGAGAGAGTGGTTAGGTACTCACCCAATTAGTGAAATTTAATAGGGGATACTTCAATTCCATTTTTCAGATGAAAATTAATCTAAGATTCGAAAGGTCATGCTCATTGTTTTTCTACAAAAAGTTATCGTAAACCCTAATTATTTCACCTTTTGGTTATTTTTTTGAGATGGTATCCTAAAGCAACATTGTTTTATTTTATTTTATTTTTTCATCTTCTTGTGAAGCCGGGAAAGGTGACTTCGTGTCAGGCCATAGGTAGGTAGGATAGCGTATCATGTGATGAAAAAGGTTGACGTGCTTGGCAAAAAAGAAAATTATCACATTTTAGAGTAAAAACATATACATCATGAGGAAAAATGGCTGAAGAAGTGAATGGCAGGACAGAATTTACAATGACAGGCTGGAGCACTTATTTTGTGAAAATTTTTAAGAGAGAGCTCTGTTTCTTTTGCTGTGTACAACCCAAACAGTTTTTATGAACTTTCATGTCTGACAAGAGCAGGCAGATTAAAAAGTTGGAGCAATTTTTTTTCTTTGCTGTACTCTGTATACATTATTTGTTCTTTCTGTATACAGTAATGCTCTCTCTTTGCTCTTATGTTATTTGTTAACGTCTTTAGCAATAAATTTTGAAAGTGTTAGGAGACAAAAAAGTCCTATCTAATTTTTTTTTTTTTTTAAGTTAACAGTGGTTTGAAAAATATTTGGGAAGTTACTTTTCTTGTAAGTCATCTGAAAAATGGTTTCAGGATTACATCTTGTATAATTTTTCTGGACATTTACAGTGTTCCCAGTTATGCACATCTGTGCATGGATGATGTACAGATTAGACAGTTTTGTGCAGGTTGCATGCAGGCCACTGTTTTTACACCCGCTTGTATTTTTTAAAAGGAGGAGGAAAATGATCTGCGGTGCATTCCAGGTGACTATCAAGCATATTCTTGTGGACAGTTGGGACTTGCATGATGTGAAGCATAAACATTTTACTGCAGAGTCAAACTTCCTGAGAGAGATCAATATTTTTCGTCTGATCTAAGAGTTTAAACAGAGAAAGGTGTCTAATGGTTTTAGCAGGTTTTAGTGAAAACTTTCACTGTGTATGCAAATGCGTGCATTTATAGCCCCCACTCCCTCCTCCCTAAAGACTGTGATAGAAATCGAGTTTCGTTGTCACAGCTGTGATATGGCCCATAGCAGCTGGCAGAGCTATAAGCCACGTGATTGACGTACAGATTTCAGTATTGATGCACACATTTTTCACTCTGTGCATCACTGAGACAGTTTCAGGTCCTTGCAAAATGTCGCACATGATTGAGAAATCAAGTAGATTGGTCATTTGTAAATAACTCATTTATTTTGTTGTACTCTTTCTCTTGCCAAAAATATAGATAATTTGAGGAGCCCTTACTGCATATGCACTTACTTGTTGATCACTAAATTGAAATGCAAATTCTGATTGACAATGTTGATACTAAAGTGGCTGAATGCCACGAATGCTCGGTCAGCTTCCAGTTTAAGTCTGCAGACAGCAACTTCATTAATTGTTGGAGCCTCAGCTGCAGGACTTCTGCCTCAACAATCAGCAGCAGTGATCCCAAGGCTGCACTCAATCAAAAGGAGTTAGATGGCAAGAGCTCAACAGAGAATGCTGCTCAAAAGCAAGTTTTAATGAGAATGGCTTTTTATTTTGTCTGTGTTTGCGCATGTAATTTCTTTCTCTTTTTTTTTTTTTTCTTCTTTCTGCTACTCACCTGAATTCAGGACCAAAATTCTTTTTCAGGATTTGAAGAATGCACACCTGTTCCACCATAAGATTTCGCCATATTTTGTACACACATTTGGTAGAAATACAAGTACGATGTCGTGAAAAAAGAAAGAATGACCACGCCTTCCCCCAAATCACAGACACAAAGTTTTTGCATGGTGTAACACTTGCAGAGTGTAACCATAGTGTTGTCTGGCAGCAAAGTGTGATAACTCTTAATTACTCCTGGACACAAAACAGCATCTTGATCTGAATGTAATAACTGAATGAAGTAATAAAGAAAAAGAAACTGTCTGTACTGGAAGTACTGCTGTGTAAGTCAGTGACACAGTGGGATTGTTACCAAAGCTAAAGTTCCTTTCCCACCCACACCACCCCCTCCTTATGCTTTTACGAAAACTATGGGAGATCTGCAAATCCCACCCTCCACCACCCCCCAACCCCACCCATGTTTTACAAAAATCCTTCACAGGTGCACCCCCTACCTCCTTCCCTCCCTCACCACTCTGGGAGATGTGCATACCAACTTAAAAAAAAAAAAAAAAACACTTAGTCTTGTGAAAAAGTACACCAATTACAGGTCTGAGAATGTCCCCCAATTCATTTTCAGCATCAGGGATCCTTCACCTCACGCACCACAGTTATTGTAAAGGTTTGGTCACAGTATTTTGCCCTAACTCAAAAATGATTGATTTTGTTGCAGCGGGAGTCCGGTCAAAACATCCAGACTTAGATGACAAATCTTTCGACAAGCTCCTTGGATACTGGCTTTCGGGCTCAGGAGATCGCCTACCAGGTGGGCGGAAGAAAAGATTGGATGATAGGTTTCAAGGAGAGGAAGAGGAGAGGCAACGAGAGGAGCAAGAGAGCTCCGAGAAAGAAAATTGAACAGATGCACATTGGCGAGTCAGGTGGTTAGATTTTGGTTGACTGAAAGTTTTTGTGGTTGTTTTGAAGTTGTGCCAGTGTCATATGAGGTGAAAAATACCCCCAGATAATGTTACCCACCCTACTGAAGATATAAACTGCGCATACATATGCATATTCATACAGGCATACAAATCGGCCACAAAGCAAACTAAATTGTAAACTACATGAGTTGCAGCCCTGTAAATTAACTGTTTGTCTACAAAAATATTGAGTTGCTTTTGTTTATAAGTGGCTGATAAAAAGACCACAAGATTGGGAATTTGGCATGTTCTCTATTTGTCATTTGCTCGGTTCTATGTGTTAGGTTGCAAGTTGAGCGGTTGTAAGCAGAATGTGAAGTTACTAGATGGCTATACCAGTGGACGCAGACAAAGACTCATTTCAAGCACAGCCTGGTTGCTGCTCTCTCTCTCTGTTTTCTCTTATGTGTCACTTTTGTTTGTCTCACATGTTGATGACTTTCAAGATGGAAACGCTGTTGTTCTGGGTTTGTCATGTGTTCCTTTCCTAGGACGGTCCAGAAACAGCTTGGATTTGAATATTCTTTGGAAGTATTTTTCACACTGTAACTTTAAGTCAAGTTGCAAAACCTTTTTTTTTTTTTTATAATGTATGTGAGAGCATTTTAAAAATATTGTTTCAGATCTTTGCATTATCATTGTTGATGTGTGTGCATATGCATTTATAGAGATGGTGCTGGAGTGCAAGTGTTGCATGTCTGTCTCTTGGTGTTTGTGTGCAAATTTTGTATGATGAGCAGATGGATGATTCTAACAGGTTTCTTCACAGTCACACTAAATGCATATCCTGTGTATGAATGCAGATACATTTTTAAAGAGTTCTGAAATTATTTTTAGATTAAACACAGAATGCATGATTTGATTTTACTTGTTTGTATTCAAAATATCTGTCCAGTTTTGTTTTATAACGTTCTAGTGGCCTTGATCAGGAATTAGAAGGCACTTTGTCTTGTCGAGGTGTTTGACTTGTGAAAAGAGGGTACAAGTTTTGATTGTTCATGAACTCATGTATGTTATACTAATAAATTATCAAACAAAGAGAACAAAAGAAAGTGTTCTTGTTTTTTCTGTCAGCTGTTCTTTTCTTGTCACATCTATTTCCTTTCACTTTCTCCTGTGTTCATTAACTTTTTTTTTTTTTTTGCTGCAGTTGCTCACAGAAGTTTCCCAGCAATTCCATGCATTTTTATTTGTAAAACGAAAATGTGTGACTTCAATGAGCAGGAATATGAAACCTAGGAAACTTCTTTTTAAGTGGCTGCATTTTTTTTTTTTTTAAGCAATCAATTTTTTGAGTACGATATTTTCAGTCATGTTGCTTATAACCCTGCTATGGGCCATATCAGGGCACAATG
The DNA here is from genome assembly GCA_016801955.1 of Conus betulinus. Lineage (NCBI taxonomy): Eukaryota > Metazoa > Mollusca > Gastropoda > Neogastropoda > Conidae > Conus > Conus betulinus. The sequence goes on from JADBJO010006946.1 coordinate 13,363, forward strand.
TTCTTTGGTGTGAAAGTTAAGCAAAGGAAAAAAAGGGAGGGTGCATGGGCATGCCTAACTTTTTTACCCTTAGACGTCTGGTTTAAAAAACGTGTGGTTTTAAAACTGTTCATGACACACAATGCCTGCATGTGAACTTTTTACTGAAACTACTTCAAAACCTTTGTCATGCTTCTTGGGTCATACATTACTCACAGAGTCAAAAACAGTGTGGTAATGATCATTTAAACTGTTTAGAATGTTCCAGTAAAAAATTTTGCATTGTCGAAAAAAAAAAAAAAATCCTATGCTTTTGAGTGAGGAACAAAAAAATATCAGTTATGGAAGAAATATTGGGCGCTTTAATCATTGATAGATGTTGCCTTTGAGGACACATTTTGACTGAAGCAGGTCTCTTACTACTTATGTATCTCACAGATACTTGACCTTCTGTGTTAATCCAGGTATTCCGTGACCCATACTTTTTAAAGACGGTCCCTCTGTGGAATGTATGGACCATTAGAGACCAGTATGGTTGGAATGTGTTCTCAAACACAATGTTCAGTAAAGGTTAATTTTTACATGGAGAATCCTTTACCAAATGTTCACATAGCGATGAGCCTCTTCAATATACTTAGAAAAGCAAAGGCTTATATTGTCCCAACAATGGCTGAAAGGAACATCATATTGGGCCTATTGGGTTGGCCCTAAAAGATGCAAAGAATATTCTGTGTTGGGCCTATATCTTGGCCCTATAATGAATGCAGGAAGTATCCAATGTTAGGCCTAGATTGGCCCTTGAATAGAGGCAAGGGATACCCGATATTGAGCCTTCCCTTTGTTCCTCCAATGGATGCAGGATATATCCAATGTTGGGACTGCCTTGGCCCTAGGGTGGATCCAGGCAAATCCAATGTTGGGCTTACCTTGGCCCAAGAGTGGACCCAAGCAATACTCGGTATTGGGCCTATCTTGGCCCTTGAGTGGACCAAGCAATACTCGGTGTCGGGCCTATCTTGGCCCTACAATGGATCCAGGCAAGCCCCATTATCGGGCCTATCTTGGCCCTACAACGGATCCAGGCAAGCCCCATTATCGGCCCTATCTTGGCCCTAGAACGGATCCAGGCAAGCCCCATTATCGGGCCTATCTTGGCCCTAGAACGGATCCAGGCAAGCCCCATTATCGGCCCTATCTTGGCCCTAGAACGGATCCAGGCAAGCCCCATTATCGGCCCTATCTTGGCCCTAGAACGGATCCAGGCAAGCCCCATTATCGGGCCTATCTTGGCCCTAGAACGGATCCAGGCAAGCCCCATTATCGGGCCTATCTTGGCCCTACAACGGATCCAGGCAAGCCCCATTATCGGCCCTATCTTGGCCCTACAATGGATCCAGGCAAGCCCCATTATCGGGCCTATCTTGGCCCTACAATGGATCCAGGCAAGCCCCATTATCGGCCCTATCTTGGCCCTACAATGGATCCAGGCAAGCCCCATTATCGGGCCTATCTTGGCCCTAGAACGGATCCAGGCAAAGCCCCATTATCGGCCCTATCTTGGCCCTACAATGGATCCAGGCAAGCCCCATTATCGGCCCTATCTTGGCCCTAGAACGGATCCAGGCAAGCCCCATTATCGGGCCTATCTTGGCCCTACAATGGATCCAGGCAAAGCCCCATTATCGGGCCTATCTTGGCCCTAGAACGGATCCAAGCAAACCCCATTATCGGGCCTATCTTGGCCCTAGAACGGATCCAGGCAAGCCCCATTATCGGGCCTATCTTGGCCCTAGAATGGATCCAAGCAATACCCGATATTGGACCGAGATGGGGGCCATTTGCATTCCAAGATCGGTCCCATCTTGGTTTCCGATCTTGTCCCAATATTGTATCCATTACTGGACCCGTTATGGGGCCAATATTGTTGTGCTGTCTGGGGAAGCGCGAAGAATAAAATTACCTCCCTTGTTCTGGCACATTTGAATGCCAAAATGGACTCCGATACTTATAGTTAGTGGACAGGACAGTTGGACACCGGATGGCGACAGAACAGACTTATATGCGAGGGAAATATATTTTTGTCGAGTTTGTCAACAGCACAAACTAACGCTTGCCAAAGCCATATACTCTGGATACACACTTTCGCACAAAATGTCCGAAGAAGAACCTGGCATGCACACACTGCACTGCCGAGTCATACAACCAGATCGAATACATGACCGTTGTGTCAAAAATTTCAAATTCAGTATAAAAAAAAAAAATCAACAACATGACAGGAACTGATGACAATCAGGCTGAAATTGAAGAATTTTATAAAAAAGAATTTATAATAAATCCGTCAGAAAACAGGGACAAACAAATTACAAGAAAAAAACACGACGCTTTTCAACCTCCTAGGCCTTCTTCAAACAAGATAAACAAACATTCAGGACAATGAAAACGAAGAACAAGCAATCGATCATTTCTTCGTTTTCACTGTCCTGAATGTTGTTTCTCTTGCCAGATGAAGACCTAAGAGGTCGAAACGCGTCATGTTTTGTCTTGTAGTTTGTTTGCCCCTGTTGTCTGGTGGATTTACTGTAAACTTTTTTAAAATGTTGTTTGAAAACTCCGCCTGCAGTCACGTCACTTTGAAACTAACTCATTTTGAAGAACCAAAGCAAAGCAAGCCATGTACAAACTTCAGCCTCAAATGATTGAAGACACCTTGACTGCAGATATTTTGGAAGCTGCTGGAGGTGCCAGGCTGGCTGCAGTCAACCCTCTAGAAGACGATGTTAACAATCTTGTAGACAGCGCCAAAGAAGAGAACTGTTGAAGCACCAAGATATGCCCCTGAGGTACAGCAAGGAGAAAGGCGAACTACGGCTCACCGATAATATTCTGGTACAAGAGGGGATCTGCAATGTCCAGGACAATAAAGTGAACCCTGTAGCTTCTTGGTGCAAAAAGACATCAAGCAGAAAATGACGAAAGCCTTTTTGAAGGAGGAAGAAAAAGCAAATTTCGGGTATCCTGAGGCACTCGCGTATTCCTGTGTAGAGTGTCAGTGCAAAGTTGTTACTTTGTTGATGAAGTTTTGATTTCTTTTATCACTTGAATTATTTCTCTCAGTGTCTGGAACCAGCGTCCTACACTGGAGCTTGCATCACGCACAATGCTCAGCCCAGCTGATGAGAGTGGAGTCGCAGCCATGTGGCTTTCTGGACGAGAGATGCGTTTGCCTCGAATATATACTACTACTCTGTAGAAAGTTGTACGGACCAAAGAAAGTTATGAATTAATAGTGCAGTGTTGGGGTTGGGGGGGGGGGGGGGGGGGGGGGGGGGGGGGGGGGGCGGAGGACCATTTGGACACAGTTTCAATGAAGCGAATCAAGTAAGAATGATTTACGATGCCCCGAACAAAAATAAACATCCCGGACATTAATAACGGCTTCCTTGTTTTGACGATGTGGCTCTACAAAGAAGTGGACATTAACTGTTGTTTACTTTGTCACGCCGGGCAAATTAGTATGCGGAGTATTTGACAGCTCTTTCTGCCTCGTTGATTGCTACAGTGTGATTCTGACGTGTCTGACCAAGCGAATCGCAAGATTCGTTAAAACTCGTGAAAGAAAGAAAAAATTACTAGCGTTCTATAATAAGAAACTCATCCAAGACGGACTTGAAAGCTTTACAAGTTTTAAGAAAGTAAAAAACAAATCATACAAAGATGGATTCGCGATTTTCTAAGACTTCCGATATGCTTCCAGACGTTCACAGATTTTTGGTTTCTTACACACACAAACACACACACACACGCGCACACGCACACGCACAAACACACACACACACACACACACACACACACACACACACACACACACACACACACACACACACACACACACACACACACACACACACACACACACACACACACACACACACACACACACACACACACACTCTCTCTCTCTCTCTCTCTCTCTCTCTCTCTCTCTCTCTCTGTCTGTCTGTGTGTTTTTTTTTCAATTATGAAGCATCAGACATGTACCCTCTTGGCATACTCACTCACTCAAGAGAGAGAGAGACAGACAGACAGCACAGACAGACAGAGAGAGAACGACCGAGGAGAGAGAGAGAGAGACAGAGAGAGAGAGAGAGAGAGAGAGAGAGAGAGAAGAGAGAGAGGAGAGAGGAGAAGAGAGACCGAGAGAGAGAACTGACCGTCGCAGTGTGTTCCAGAAAGTTTTTTTTAAACGGCACGATCCGATGTCCTCCGACTTCCTAAAACATGCAGTCAGTGGACGTTAGCAAAAAAAAAAAAAAAAAAGAACAAACAAAAAAGACAGGAGAGTTCCCCGCTTAAACAGCTTTTTCTGCCTCCACTGACTTTTAATTGGCGTAGAATCACAGCATCGTCGTGGCTTCGAGCTACAAGCACGTGCGTAACCCCCTCGTTCATTAACTGCCGCTTGTTTTGTTGAAAGCGATGCCGAGCGTGAAGGTTATCTCGCTCGCTGCAATGAAATTATCGAGGGTTCGACTAAGCTTGTTTAAGGTGCACATGCTAAAAAGAGAGAAACCCTATTTAGATCGGGCCGTGGGTGTCTGTGTGAATGCTATACGTGGTGTCTGTGTGAATCTATTTTTTCTTTTTTTTTTTTTTTTTTTTTTTTTTTGTCGTTCTTTTTTTTTTTTTGTTCGTCTCTCTTCTCAGCTCTCATTTCATCCTCTCCTCTTTCTCTCTCTCTCTCTCTCTCTCTCTCTCTCTCTCTCTCTCTCTCTCTCTCTCTCTCTCTCTCAATTTGATGCCATTATATATATATATATATATTGATATATTATATCAGCCAGTCTACGTGTCTCTGTCTGTCTCTCTCCCCTATCTCTCCCTCTCTCTCTCTCTCTCTCTCTCTCTCTCTCTCTCTCTCTCTGTATTGCTCTCTTTTTTTGCTTCTTGTTTTTGCTTCTGCTTGTGATGATAGTACATTTAGCTTCTAAGATAATTTGACTTCAGAAATCGTAGGTTCACAATTTTGCATGCAACATAGTCCAAGAATTGAGCTACCGCACAGCAAATCACACATGTAATATCTGGGCCTAAGGTTCTTAATATTCAACAAATTCAATCAAAAATCCAGTCAGAGCCTCAGGGGAAAACTTTCTGCATCGTTGCGTCGTCTTTGGGTTATCACATTTTTGTTGAAATTTGTTTAAATTGCAGTTTCAACAAATTTTCTAAGCTCAGCCCTCTTCTAATATCATTTTGGTGAGCAGAGGAAATTGATCTCTCTCTCTCTCTCTCTCTCTCTCTCTCTCTCTCTCTCTCTCTCTCTCTCTCTCTCTCTCTCTCTCTCTCTCTCTCGCACTCTCTCTCTCACTCACACACACACACACACACACACACACACACACACACACACACACACACACACACACACACACACACACACACACACACAGAGAGAGAGAGAGAGAGAGAGAGAGAGAGAGGAGAGAGAGAGAGAGAGAGAGAGAGAGAGAGAGAGAGAGAGAGTTTCTTAGGCAGACTGGTTAAAAAGTTGAGTGACTGCAAACACGAGACGTGTGGACCTATTCATAATAGTATGCATTAGTATATATCTTTCATTTCAACCTACCATCTTTCCACTTTCCTATATCATTACTATCACTGTTTTTTTTTCAATTCAATATTGTATTATGATCATATTGATATTACTATGGCTACACATATACTTCTTGGATTCTATCTTTCCCGTGATCAACATCCTCCCTCTCCCCTTTGTTCTTCCTTTTCCTCTCCCCCCTCCTCCTCCTTCCTCCTCCTTCTCACTGCTCTCGTTATTATATATTACTATTGTTGACGTATTGTTGATGTTACTTTCATTATCACCATCATTATTATTATTATTGCTCATCATCATCATCATCATCATCATCATCATCATCAGAGCAGAGCAGCAGCAGCAGCAGCAGCAGCAGCAGCAGCAGCAACACTATTATTATTATCATTATTGTTGTTGTTCTTATCTTTATCATCATCATCATCATCATCATCGCTATTATATTATCATTAATGTTGTTGTTGTTATCTTCACCACCACCACCCACCACCACCACCACCACCATCATCATCATCATCATCATTATCATCATCATCGTTGTCGTCGTCGTCGTCGCCGTCGTCGTCGCCCTTATTACTGTTGCCACACTATAACCAAGTTGTTCGACTATCCCTTAACTCCTCCTCCTTTCTCCCCTTCTGTCAGTACAGTTACTATTACTAGTGCAATTACTGTTATCATATTGTTACTAAAAGTGGTAGTAATCCTTTATATTTTTCATCATCATCATCATCATCATCATCATCATCATCATCATCATCAATATTCTTATTCCGCGTTGTCTGCTTTCCAGCAGGCTCGTTACCATTTTTTGCCCAATGCTAGAAGCCAAAAGACTGTCAGTTCATTCTTCCTTGTCATTGTCTTGAATGTTGTTCGTCTTGCTTGAAGAAGATCGAAGGGGTCGAAAAACGCGTCGTGTTTGTGTGTAATGTGTTTGCTTCTTTCGTTCGGCGGCCTCGTGAATTTTTCCTTAAAGTCCGTTTCAGTTTCCGCTAGCAGTCACCTCACTTCGCAACTGACTGGCTGTGATTGATGACAGTGGCTG
>JADBJO010006946.1:32500-42500 GCA_016801955.1 Conus betulinus
TTATGTACCCTTCACGTGTTAATGGGAATACACTCTGCGTGCCTGCAAACCTATATCAACACAGCGCAGGTTTCCAAGGGTGGTGCAAGGATTGCCCCCAGCTGGTTTGTTCGGCCCCTGAGGACAGTGCTTCTCTGGGTCCTACCCGCACCTTCGGGTGTATCTTTTCCTCACATGGATTTGTGTTTCTCACCGGCAGTTCAGATCAGTCGGAACGTACCGCAGCCCAGGCACAGGTGCATGCTGCCTTGCTAGGGATCACACCCGGCACCTCTCCGCCACGACCCCCAACACTCATGAAGTCTGTCCGCGTAATCATCAGGGCGAGTAACTCTTTAATCCATTACGAAGACTGCTGTCCCCTGTGACGTCTGGAACCGCTCGGGTTGTTCCCCCTTAATTCCAGAGATCGATGGAACCGCTCCGACATGTCTTTTGGGGGTTTGAGATTCCCCCCGCGCTAGCCAGTCTGGCCCCGGCAAGAGACCATGGCGGGGAGTGGGATTAACCGGGGTCTGTGGCAGCGATTGGCCTCACCTTCAAAGTGAATGAATTGATCAGTGTTACAGTGGGAAAACAAAGGCTTTGATTGCCAGCCACGTGTCGTCCTTTTCTTTTCTGTCTTTCTATCGTTCTTTCTTTTTTTTCTTTCTCTCTGTCTGTCTGTTTTTCGGTCTCTCTGTCTGTCTGTCTTTTTTAAAAACCTTTTTCTTTCTTCCCCTTCTTTCTTTCTCTTTTTTTCTTTTTTTCGATTTTTTTCTTTCTTTCATTTCTTTTTTCTTTTCTTCTCTCCTTCTGTCTTTCTTTCTCCTTTTCCTGCTTTCGTTCTTCCTTTCCTTCTTCCTTCCTTCCTTCTTCTATCTTTCTTTCTTTCCTTATTTATTTTTCTTCTCTCTCTCTCTCTCTCTCTCTCTCTCTCTCTCTCTCTCTCTCTCTGTCTTTTTTCATCCATTCTTTCCTTATTTCGTTCCTTGTTTCTTTCACTCTGTTTCATTCTTTCCCCTTGACCTCCTAAAGATCGAATTGTAACAGTCTGTTGATGGCCATGATTTACCAGGTTTACCATTGTTGACTCAGAGGGCTCAGATTTCAGTGAAATACAAAACAAATGTAGAAAATTTCAATAGGAAATTAAAGTAAATTCGCCAGATAACAGGGAATACCAAATTACAAAACAAAACACTACGCGTTTCGCCCTCTTAGGTCTTCTTCAAGCATGACAAACAACCATCAGGATACCAAAAACGAATAACGAGCAATCACTTATCTTCTCAAATTCGGCGCAAGATGGAGTCGAATGCAGAAAAGAGAAGAGTGATCTGAGCACACGAAGAATATCACCGCGGGCGGACTGGTCCATATTCGCTACATCCCATTTGCTAAGCCGTGAAACCATAAAGCACAGATTGCAGCGAAAGAATGAATGAATGAATGAAACAGTAGTGTGTTGAAAAGAGGAGCTTTTGAGGAAGAATGAGCAGAAGCCTGATCCATCACTTTAACCAGGCGTACGTCAGGTCCAGGGAAGAATGATTCTGGTCATAGGTTCGACACCACACAACTTCCACTGGATTGAATGAAAATCAAGGGTCAAAGGAGTCGTCAAAGGCACTGTCAGCTTCGTTATTTGGGCATATGTGTGTGTGTGCTCTAGACGGCTGTGGGATCATGTTGTTATCTTTCAAAACTGATGTTTGTGTGTGCATTGTTGTCGATTTCCAGCTGCGTGTGGAACTGTTTGCAGTCTTTACTTCATGTGAAAAATTGCTGCTGAGGCTGTTTTTGGTGTGAACAGTATTTAGGCAGGTTCGGTCGAATAACGGGCGTTTGATCATTTGAATTCTTTTTTTTTTTCAAGTTTGTCTTGGCATGAAACTTTTACGGTTTATGTTTGAGCTCAAATCTAAGTGAAACTATATTGTAACTGTGCTTAAAGAACTGCTGTTTTGATCGTTGTTAAATGTCTCCTTGTGTATTCTGTGTGCTCTGCATCATTTCTGTTAGACGAATAGGCGGAATAATTCCGTATTCTTCCTTCGTCTAGTAAAGCGATTTGAACACCCGGTACACTCTGTGTGGTATTCTACTTTTTTCCCGATATGTAGCCAAGGTATGTACGAGCAATTAAAGGAAAAGCTACCATCATTTCGGGCTTACACTGGACAGTAACAATGTAAACAGCAATGATGTTTCAGTGTCTCTCAGCAGGTTCATGAGTCTGCAGTAACAATGTGATTGTCGAACAAAACTACACAAATGACAGTTCTGTAATGTTTTGGCATTGACACTGAATGGGAGTAAAAGAGTAAATTCTGTTGCAAATACTCTTTATCTCACCCATGCATAAAGTATCGCATGAAAGAATCGAGGAATAGAATGAAGGAATCGGAGAGAAAGAAAAGAAACGACAAAAAAGATATATATATATATATATATATATATATATATATATATATATATATATATATATATATAGATACATACATATATTTAAAAATCCGAAATCAAGGAACTGACAGAACGAAATCTTAGTCAGGTGAAGTTAATACATACACTTCATACATACATAAACATTTCAATAAAGAAGAAACACGACTGAGATTCAGTCTGTAACAAAACGAAAAACAAGACAAAACAAAAACAACAACAAACAAAAAGAAAAACAACGTTTTAGGATAGGAAGAAGAATAATAACAAAAACTAAACATGGACTCTGAGACAATTACGAACACGATACTGAAAATGTTACACAGCCGATGAAAAAAAAAAGTCACTGGAATCTTGCAGTTAATTAACAGACTGAGAGCGGCACTAATGAGTTAGGCCCGATAGAATGGCGTGCATTGTGCTGGCTATGATGTCTGTTTGGAAGGGCCCAGAGTCCCCAAGGATCATGCTGTCCCCCATCATTAGCACCGGTGCCATCCCCTAAAGCCTAGTTTGAACTACTGACTCAGCTCTGCAGAAAGGCATGACTGTGATTCTCTTTAACTCAGAACTGTGATTATGCGGACCTGACCTGAGGGTATTTTGCTTTTGAAAACAGATAGACGGAGTACGGATATAATAAACAAGTGCAGAGATCATCAGTTTTAAAACGATGAGCGAATAAAATCACATCTAGAACACGCAGGAACATGAGCATTTAAGCAACAAACTTGATGGAAGTCTTTACACACGGCATCTACCTGACAAGTGTTCGCATATCAGCCTCAATAATGAAGGCATAATATTCAAAATATACCTGAATTGATAAGCAGTCAGACAATGGGCCTTTCGACTGCATACAAAGATCAGATGGAATACAATCCAAGACTGGTCAAATAAGAACTAAAATAAAATATTTGCGGTTGACTCGGAGGCGAAAGAAGAAAAACCGCGGAGCAGTGGACGGGGGAGGGGGGAAGGGGGGGGGGGGGGGGGGGGAGAGGGTGGTGAACGATGGATGGGAGGGGATGGGGGAGGGGTGTTCATTTCTTGCATTGTGTCTAAACGACAGGAGGTCCGATTCGCCCCTTTTCTTTTCGTCTTTCCGCGGCAAAGAGAGATGATAGGGAAGATAAGGAGAAGATACGAAAATAGGGGAGAAGGGTTGGGAGGCGGGGAGAGGATGCTGCGAAGTGTGTGTGTGTGTGTGTGTGTGGGGGGGGGGGGGGGGGGGGGGGGGGGGGCGGAGAGAACGGGGCAGGAGTTCGTAGGACAGATCTCACTTTTAATCCTTGAGGAAGTGGGCTGCCGACAGGATTTTTTTTTTACAATTGAAGACTCTTTTTGGATATTTTAATTTTTCGTACCGAGATGAGGGGCATGGGGTGGAGTCTGGAACCATGAATTCCACTCTAACCGTTCGAGAACTTTTTTTTTCGTAAGACTTTATCGGTAATTGGAGGAACAGACAGGTCTACGACCAAGCGATTGTCTAGATGAAAGAAGCTTGAACTCCTTGGCGAAATAGTTCCAGAAAGAGGACTGAAAGACGCCGTGCTAGGGCTTACACGGAACAGTTTGGTTACCAATGTCTGCTGGAGCGGGTCAGTGAGGGGTCTGCTGGAAGTCGGGGAAAAAAAGACCCCAGACTCAATTAAATTTGTTATTATATTAGTCTGTTGGGGGGTTCGTATGGAAATCTTAGAGCTAGTTTTCTGTGTTCCAGGGCCAGGTCCGAACGGTGGGGCTCTGCCATGGGAGGGAAGGGAAGGAAAGCGAGGAAGCCAGTCAGGGAGTGGTATATCATGGCCTCTTTCCCTCCCTCCCTCCCCTATTCCCCGCCTTGCCTTTCCCCTTTTGCACCATCCTTCACCCATTGTATCAAGCATTTTTTGTTTTATTTGCTTACATCATTTTTGAGCGATTTTCAGAACGTGACGGTTTTAACTCTCATCTTGTAATATGTTGCAGTATGTTTGAAACTAAACAAGTAGTAACACTGGATAAAACATTGCATCAGTCCTGTATCATCAGTTTCTGATCATTCTTTCAGTATATTTCATATTCATAGGATTATGTAGTGCATTAGATGTCGTTGAATATGGTGTTCTTAACTGGCAGCAAATGAAAAAAAATCTGCTGTGTTTTGTGATGATCGATTGTGTTCACTATGCAAAACTGGTGCTTTGTTAGAAGTTCGATTTTTTAAGTCTGCGGGAAATAATACGAAGGTTTGTGAAAGAGCAAAAAGTTCAAACATAGAAATGAAATTAATCATCGCTTTTAGTGTGAAGATAAGGTATAGAGACACTACGTTGCTGTCGCCATCAGTCTGAGTACATGGACCTCGCTGCGGTCTTGGTCATAGCCTGGCACCGAGAGTTGGTGAATCTCACAGATTACTTACAGCATCACATCAAGTCGCTGCTGGTCTCCAGTGACTCTTTGAGCCGTTACAAAGACTGCCCAACCGTCTGCCGATTACAAAGACTGCTCTCCCGTGTGAGGGTGAAGAGAGAGACGTCCTAAGCGCCGCGATATTTCGTCTTGCGAAGACGGATCGAGCCGCTCCAACTTGTCTCTCAGGGGCTGAGATGCCCAGATGCCCTTCCGTGCTGTCTGGCCTTTGCGCGAGTCCGTTGTGTGAAGCTGAATTAAACAGGGTGAGGGAATTCTGTCTTTGTCATAAAAATGAATTGGTCAGTGGTAGATTGGGAAACCCCAGGCTTTGACTGACTGGTAAGAGAGGGGCTGATTGCCATTCACGTGTCGCCAGTTTCTGCGTTTCTTTTCTCTGTTCATTTTCCTCGTTTCTGGTGTTAAGAAAAAGAATCAGTAGTCATGGGGTGCGCTTTGTATTTGAAGGTTCCAATCTGAGGCAGGCATGGGGGGGGGGGGGGGGGGGGGGGGGGGGGGGGGGGGGGGTGGGGGGGGGGGGGGGGGGGGGGGGGGGGGGGGGGGGGGGGGGGTGGGGGGGGGGGGGGGGGGGGAGGGGGGGTGGGGGGGGGGGGGGGGGGGGGGGGGGTGGGGGGGGGGGGGGGGGGGGGGGGGGGGGGGGGGGGGGGGGGGGGGGGGGGGGAGGGAGCGACAGCTGTAGGACATATAACTGATCCTTTGTTTGATAGATCACATGGGACATGTTAACAGGTCTGTGTGGCGCACATTCAGGGATCAAACAGCGTCTTCAGGCGCCAGTAAGGGTCAGATCCATATTCAGTGCAGTTGCCACGGAAAGATTATTGCATATGCAACGTGAGAATCGTAAGAAATACATTGTAATAACAGATTGTTGCCAGACCATTTTCAACTCTTGGTGAACTGTGGCGAACTCATGATTTCATGAAATCAGTTCAAGAAAACATTGTAATGAAAGTTTGTTGCCAGATCTTTTTCTACTCTTCATGAACTGTCATGAACTTATGATAAGATCACATAGAAATTGATACGGAAGTCCAGCTGTGTGAAAGGGTCGACGTGAACTACTAAATTGAGAAAACCTCGGCGTCATTAGTTATGTGTTTGCTATGGTCACTACGAATTGCACCGTTAACAGACTTGTAACCTCATAGCATGTCCTGTTCGGGTTTATGTGACGGATTCAGCACACACAAAAAAGAGAGAAAACCCGCTTGTCAATAAATGGTTGAAGACTGTGTTCAAAATATGACGTTAAGACTCCATTGAGGCGTAGATATTGGCCCATCACGAATTGTACCTTTTTTCATCCGTCAGCCATACACTAGTAACCAAAAGAAAGTATAATACAAAACTTTTCTGGAATAGTGTCCAAGAGTAGAACCCATATGAGTCATTGTTCTCTATTCCGAGACCCAAGTTTTCAGATGGGTCGTTACAAGCAATTTGGATGAATGTAATCCTGATATACATGCATTCCTAGTCATACAGTACACGCATGCCAGCTTGTGTTGTGTCAGTTCGTCGTCGCAAACATACCCAATAATTTTGTATCCACCAGCAAGATGAGTAATTCTCATGAACTGCGAAGAATACTGGTCTCCCGTGTAAAGGCTTTGATATCCAAAGGTACGAAGCCTACTCACTTTGCGTCTTATTTAAAGAAAAAAAAGGCGGCAAGGTTCCGAAATGTCCCGCAGCTGGACGAGAGCCGACAATGTGAAACTGAATGAAAGTAGGTCAGGGGGAAAGCTATCGTCCTCACGTCCATCGTTCCTGGGCCAGAGCTGCAAGGTTCAACGTTGATCGGATTCTGTACTCTGTTGGGAAAGCTATTTTTTCCACCCGCGCCTGTTGAATTGTCTGTCTGTTTGCGAGATAATTGCTAAAAAAATCTCTGACACATTGATGTCACGAAGATGGGTGGAAAGATGAAATATGGCCAAAAGACAATCACTTTAATTGGGAGATACGGATTCGAATTACATTGGCGGATCCAGAAACCGTTCAGGTTGACGCGAATTGTCCAAAACTGATTGTAAACCAGCTTGGCTGAAAAAAGATCGCGGCAGGACGCGCGCCATTGCAAACTAGTGCCGAGCTGCTGCCCAGATTGAGATCACAAAACGGATCCAGGATCTGTCTGACTTGGCAGATATTTATGCTGTCTAGGGCACCCTTACAGTTGAATATGTAACATGTTTAATCTGGCCTTTAAAGTAAGCAACTTTGCGTCATAGGGATAATGCCCAAATACAAAACCAAAGTGCAACTCTCTCTCTCTCTCTCTCTCTCTCTCTCTCTCTCTCTCTCTCTCTCTCTCTCTCTCTCTGTGTGTGTGTGTGTGTGTGTGTGTGTGTGTGTGTGTGTGTGCGCGCGCATTTATCTGTGATCCATTCCACTGGGACACGATGGCGTGCTCATCAACATAAGATGGAATGGTATTTAATGTGCCTGCAAGATTTTCTTTTTAATGCATGCGTTTACTCGCGGGATGTTGGTTTACAGTGCACTGAAGGGAGGGGGTAAATGAATAACCAGATGGCCAACACGGAGGTGTGGAAATAACGAATGAATCTATTGGAAAAAAAAAGGTAAACGTTGAAGCAAAATAAAGGAAAAGGGTACTTTTGGATTGTCAGTCATGGTGAATAGGTGCAGATGAAAGACAAGATGTGGATTTTGTGTTGTGTGACGAACCTATGATTAAATGAGTTGAGAAAATTACTGCAGAAGCACAGAAAATTAGACAGGCGAAGGACAGTCACCATCATAATAACGTATTACAAGAGATATATGAAAGAATAGTTCCAATCATCACATGCAGAGGAAATTAATAAGATGTGAGATGTATTAACATTATTTGATCGAGTGGATTGTCTAGTTAATATCTTACAATCTCGGTTTTTTTCCTTCCAACATTACCACGGTTCGAGTGTATGCGAGGACATCCGGAGATGTCCAGGTTTTAACCGTTTTGTTTGCCCTTGATTTGATTTACACAGGGATTAACTGTGTAATGTTTGCGCGTGATGAAACGAGGAAAAAGTTATTGTCCTGTTATCCTCCTGGTCAAAATACTTTTTTGTAGTACTGACAATAGACTATTGAAGTGTCAAAAAGTGTCAATATGGTGAACAGGCGATGACGGGTCCAGTGTGACTGCTAAGTCATCAAACAGTTAGCTATGAGCCAGGTACAGCAAACTTCTGCTCGCTGTGATGCCTGGTTCAAGGACAGAGGCTTCAGGACTAGTGGGGATAAAATGAGAAGACTGCAGGTGAAGGTGAGAAGGGGAGGATGGAGTGGGGTTAGGAGTGTGTGTGTGTGTGTGTGTGTGTGTGTGTGTGTGTGTGTGTGTGTGTGTGTGTGTGTGCGTGTGTGTGTGTGTGTGTGTGTGTGTGTGTGTGTGTGTGTGTGTGTGTGTGTGTGTGTGCGTGCCTGTGTGTGAGTGTTGGCAAGTGGAATGGTGGGGGTCGCCTCACTACTTACCCTGAGTAACTGGTGCCAGAAGATTTCTTTCACAGATCTTTATGACCGTTTGTTTTTAATCACTTGGCATGGGTTGAGGGTGTGGGTGGGGGATGGTTCCAGATCTCCTAATCCACTCTCGCCTTCACGTAAACTCATATATTTTCATGGTCCAGGATTTTATCAGTATAGCGAGGCCTACGAAGAAACTACGCCAGCAAATCAACGGAGACTGGCGTCCTTCTGCAAAGTGTATTTACGAAGGGGACTGAAAGAACCGTGGCAGGCCAGTGATGAATGGGGGCTGACGTGAAACAACTGCATTACAAAGGGCTGCTGGAACGATCAAGGAGAAGTCTGCCAGAAGTCAGAGGCATACATCACAGGCCTGTATGCATCTTGTGTCAGGGGTCCTCCGGGGGAAATGGGTCCTCAGAGCCAGTGTTCTTCGCTCTAGGGGCAGGACCACAGGGTGGGCTGCACAATGGACTGTCAGGAGTCTTCCTGAAAATGTCATTAGAGCCAGTGTTCATTGCCCAAGGGCAGGGCCACAGAACAGACCACAGGGTGGGCTGCACAATGGACTGTCAGGAGTCTTCCTGAAAATGTCATTAGAGCCAGTGTTCTTTGCCCTAGGGACAGGACCACAGGCTTAGCTCCACCATGGGCAGAAAGGAGAGAAAGCAGAGAAGCCATGAAAAGGCAAGCTATTCTTTTTGGGCTGCTAAGAGGAGTGCTGTTCACTGTGAGGGTCCACCAGAGGACGGTCATGGAATTGTGTTCATTCAGAGACTGGTCGCCAGGATCTGACATGTATTTTGGGCATTGAGAGTTCTCCTGCTTCCCTGCCTGACTGAACAAGTGCCGGAACTGTAAAACTGGATTATCGCGGGTCCCGGAAAGCTATTGATCTGACCTTTTTCAGTCCTCGGTTAGAACTCGCACGGTTCTAATCTGGTGAGGATGGTGTGTGTGTGTGTGTGTGTGTGTGTGTGTGTGTGTGTGTGTGTGTGTGACCTTTCTTGATCTCACCATTATTGTTGCTGCCTTGTCGTCATCGGGAATGATACCTGAACAGGACACTGGTGTGTGTGTGTGTGTGTGTGTGTGGTGGGGGGGGGGGGGGGGGGTGTCACCATCAGTCAGAACAGGTAGAATACAATGCGGTATTGTCCACAGCCTGGTGCTGAGTAGTTGAACGTCACCCAGTGACTCACAGCACCACATGAAGTCTGTGCTGTGCTGGGGGGGGGGGGGGGGGGGGGGGGGGGGGGGGGGGGGGGGGGGGGGGGGATGTATCTTTGAACCATTACGAAGACTACGAGGGTGAAACAACAGACGTCTGGGAAGCACCGGGTAATTTAGTCTCTGGAGATCGATGGAGGCGCTTCAACTTGTCTTTCAGCGGGCTGATACGCCCCTTCTTGTCTGTCTGTCCAGCTCGCGCCAGAGTCTGTCGTGTGAAGCAGACTTAATCACAGCGTCTTTGAAAGCTGATAGGTTCGTCATGAAAGTGAATTGTCTGTGTAAGATTGGGGAAGGAAACGCTTTGGTTGTCAAGTGATTGGATCGATGTTGAGTGGAAAACAGGTTTACATTGTAAGTCACGTGTGTTCGGTTGTGTGTATGTGTGCGCGTGTGTGTGTGTGTGTGTGTGCGTGCGTGCGTGCGTGCGTGCGTGCGCGCG
>JADBJO010006946.1:47500-50000 GCA_016801955.1 Conus betulinus
AAAATTAAGCTTTAGTTCTTACCTTTGAAAAATCAAACGTTCCAAGAGATAAGTCATATACTAAATTATGTCAAGTTAGGTGCAAAACACTGTGCTTCCATCCCACTTCCCAGTGATTTTCAGAAATTCTTTATGTTATGCTATTTTTGTAAAACCAAGCAGTTAACCTTATGTTACTGAACATGAGAATGGTAACTAGCTGTGCAGCAAATGGAAAGTTTTACTGTATTATACAGTATTGGTTTATCCTGTATCATCACACATTCACCAAACTTAGCGCTTTGTTAGGACAGTAGTATGAGTGTAGGGAATCAAATCATGTTTCGTAAAATAGTTGCTACATTCCACACAACGTATACTTAAGAACAGAACAAACTGATCATTGTTTGCTGCTTAAAAATATGGTATCAAGACATTGAGCGGTCATCACCATCAGTTTGAGTAACTAGAATCCACTGTAGTCTTGTTCACAGCTTGGTGCTGAGGTGTTGAGTGTCACTCAGTATCTCACAGCACAATGTCAAGTCTGTACTGGCCATCAGGGTGAGTGTCTCTTTGAGCCATTACCAAGA
This sequence comes from Conus betulinus, assembly GCA_016801955.1. Classification (NCBI taxonomy): domain Eukaryota; kingdom Metazoa; phylum Mollusca; class Gastropoda; order Neogastropoda; family Conidae; genus Conus; species Conus betulinus. The sequence continues at coordinate 48,073 of JADBJO010006946.1, forward strand.
CTGCTGTCCCCTGTGAGGATGGAACAACAGACGTCTGGAAGTACCGGGTCATTTCGTCTTGCGGGATCGATGGAGTCACCCCCAACTTGTCTTTCAGGGGCTGAGATGCCCCTCCTTGCCATTTGTGCTTTTCCGAGAGTCTGCGGTGTGAAATTGAATTAAAGAGGGTCTGGGAAAGCTGTTGGCTCTGTCATTAAAGTGAACTGGTCAGTATTAGACTGAGGATCGAAAGGCTTTGATGGCCAAGTGATTTTATGTTGCCATGGGAGTCAGGTTTTGAAAGCCACTCACGTGTCGTACTTTCCATCGTTTTTTTTCACCCTCCTTCTATCATTTCCTTTGTCAAAAGGCTAAGCTGTCGTGGTATCGCACTTCATATACACGGACATACCAAGTTATACCTTGCCGTTCAGTGCATCATCACAACATAGACGACATTTTTTTTGTGTTTGTCCACTACAGGAATGAACAAGTTCTTGAAACGGTGAGAAGAGATGTATATAAACAAGTCGTTTGAAATCATTCGCTTGTTTTGTCTTGATTCAGAGATGGTTGACAAAGTTCTAACGTGTCTTTAGGCAGTTGAGGATGTCCTTTGCATTGTTTTTCATTGCTGGATAAAGGCCGAAACTGTGAAGGTGGATTTACTAATGTCCCGGAAAACTATGACTTTACCCTCCCCTTCGTTCCTCGATTAGAACTGCAGAGTTCAACATTCTAAGGTTGTGAGATGTGTGACCGTTCTTAATCTTAGTTTTAATGTAGCTACATCGTATCGTTGGTATTGATATCTGAACAGGACACCAGTGTGTCTGTGTGTGTATGGGGGGGGGGGGGGGGGGGGGGGGGGGGGGGGGGGTGGAGTCGCAGTCTCATTCTTGACGGAGTGGGTACGAAGGTGGTTATAGCGAAAGAACTCGTTATTGCTGGGTGTGATGCCTGTTAAAATCTACAGTCTTCAGAAGTCTTTTGCACATCTGTCGCTCAGTTATCAGTTGTACTGGCCTCACAGTCTCTCTCTCTCTCTCTCTCTCTCTCTCTCTCTCTCTCTCTCTCTCTCTCTCTCTCTCTCTCTCTCTCTCACATGTCTGGATGTGCCCAGTCTGATATGTTGTGTGTTGTTCATCAAAATATCGATTGTTATAGTTGTTAGACGTTTCATTGTTTTCATTTACACTGCATATTTGGATTTCTACGTATGCTTTGCTTCGTGTTTCGCTTTTGTTCTTTATTGTAATTGATGTGTACTCTTTTTTGTGAGGGCAGGATTTGGAAAAAAAAAAAGCTGTATAGCTTATTCTTTAATCCCCAATGAAGATAATTTTGACTTGGCACATTGTAACCAGGATGTAATCTGTTCTGCATGCACTCTCATGAATTTTAGGAATCTGATACAGAAGTCCAGCTGATTGGCTGTGTTGAAATATTCTAACAAGCTGAGAAAACTTCAGCACTCGCGTATTAGCTAGGATCATTGTAAAATGAATTGCTATTGAACATTACAATCTAGAACGCGTCGTATCAAGCTTATGCGGCGCGTTCAACACAGCAGGTGAAAAATCCGCTTGCTCATAACACGTAGAAGATCATGTACCCACAATGATTTTTTTTTATATACCTGTAAGGCATTGGTATTGGCCCATTGCAAAACACATGATTTCTTCTAACAGCTATGCATTGCAATTAGGTAAAGAAATGAATTAGGATAAGAAACCTTTCCAGAATATTCCAGAGCAGGACCCAGTGTCATTGTTTACTGTTTAACGACCCTGGTTTTCAGAGGGTTGTCATAATAAGTGGAAAGAATCCAGTTTCATTGCGCGTGTAATCTGGTCATATACCGCATGCACATCAAATCATGTTGCACAGTACCCCGTCAAAACAAGGTGAACAAACCTTTGTTATCCACGAGCTGGGGGAAATAACTC
>JADBJO010006946.1:55000-62500 GCA_016801955.1 Conus betulinus
GTCTTTCAGCTGTTCAGTCTGTGATGGCTTGCTGCATTATTCTACATTGGTCCTGTCCGTCAGTCTCCTGTCTCTCTCTGCCCTCCCATACAACACCTCACCTCTCACGCCATCCCTCCTGGCTGAGACAACAAACAACTGGAAAAAAACACCTTACCTCTCACACCATCCCTCTTGGCTGAGAAAACAAACAACTGAAAAAAACACCTTACCTCTTACACCATCCCTCTTGGCTGAGAAAACAATAAACTGAAAATTCAGTAAAGTGTCCAGCTTGGATCTTTTCTTTTTTTTTCCCCTTGCGATGAAGGTTTTCTTTCCAAAATGAGTATTCAGCAATAACATTTCAGTATTCCACAAAACGAAAAGAGTACTTTTTCATAAACACTATATATGTACAAAATACAAAAATTATAATGTTAATGCAAAGGGTGTTTTCTGCAAGGTCCTCATACAGCAACACAAAAATCATCATGTTTTGAATTCTTTGTTCATAGCATATGTCAGTAATATTCAATATGTATGGACCCCCCCCCCCCCCCCCCCCTTTTTTTTTTTTTTTTTTTTTTAATTTTTAAACACAGCATCTATACAGTGTATTGAAGGATCATCCATATTGATTGCTATCCCTCCAACAATAATCCTGAGTATGGTAGCCACTTCTTTTTAAAATCATAGTAACACATATTTAATATGTACATATTTTTCCAGTGTATACCTACGGGTTAACTCAGTCAAAAATATTTCCAGTTTTGGTTTTATATGAGTTATCCTGCACTTATAAATAAAGCTTGGATCTTTTCTTCCAGAAAGGGGAGGGCAAGGCTAAAACATAGGTGTCCATTTTTGCTTGTTGTTTTTACGATTGCCAGACCGTTGTGTGATTCCAGAAAAAGATGATTAAGTCAAAGGGGGATGAATGTGGGTATAGGGTGGAAAGCGGGTTAGAGGGAGGTGTGGTGTGGGAGAGGTCAGGAGAATGCAGAGATGCCTCATTACCAAACTGGCCCACGTGCATTATTTCTGCTCTATACTTTGTTGTTGTTGTTGTTGTAAAGATTGTTAAGATTTAAAAAAGACAATTTTGACTTTTTGACTTTGGGAAATGAGTTAAAGGGAGTAGGATGGTGTCTGCAGCCCCTCATTGGTCCCTGCCTTTTAAGTGTGTCTTTTTTTTGCGTAAGAGTGTCAGTAATTATCAAAGCGCAGAGCTGTACAATTGATTGGCCTCTCTGAACGAGAAAAGAGAGTACTCCTTTCTACCGTGGTGCCAGAAAGACGCCTTAAAGAAGCAGTGGCAGGCTAGTGATGAATAGAGTCTGACTTGAAACAGGTCGGTTACAAACGCCTGCGGGAACGGTCAAGGAGAGCTCTGCTGCAACGCAGAGAAAGAGATTAAAGGCCCTGTAGACCTTTTGTTGGACTCACAGGGGTCCTCCTGGGAACGTCATCGGAGTGTTTACTGTGCCGCAGAGACAGGGCCACAGGGCGAGCCGCACAATGAAAGAGTGGGGAAGGGAAGGAGAGAAGGCAGTCAGGGCGTGATGCATTACGACATTCCCCCTCCTCACCTACAGCCCTCCCCATCCCCAGTCACCGCCTCCCCTGTACTTCATTTGCTACCCAGGCTCTCAAACTTTACTCCGTTTGTTTATACTGATTATTGTGTTTGAAGGTCACACACAGTTGTAAGTCTTACTTTAGTACACGATGAGTAGCGTTAAGAGATGAGTTTGACACTGAGCTATAATGTAAGATTAAGATGACCGCTCTGTGCATTTAACATTAATTTTAGTGCCTGAAATTTGCGTTATCTTTCAAAATCCTGTACCTGCCCTTTATGTCATTGAACGTGATGCTTCTAATTAGCTCATAAACAAACGGAAATAGTTTCACTGTGTTTTGCTCTGTTGGATACCATGTTCAACGTAGAGAAAAACACTAACACTTTTGTCAAGACGCTGAGCTGAGTTTATGGGAAATGGATTTCTGTTTGGTAAAATACCCGTAGAGCTTCCTTCCACAAGAAAAGGTTTAAGAAAAAGACTTTTGATCATAATTGCTATTTGAGGGCGTGATATAAAGATACAAGATAGTCGTCAGCCATCAGTACCAATCAGTACAGTCCACCATAGTCTTTGTCAGAACTAGGTGCTGAGGGGTTGGGTGTCACTCAGTACTTCACAGCTCAACATCATCAAGTCTGTACTGGTTATCAAAGTGAGTGTCTGTCTGAGCCATCACGAAGACTTCTCCCCCCCGTGAGGCGTCTGAAAATATCAGGTTATTTTTGTGTCTCGCGAGATCGACGGAGTTGCTCCAACTCGTCTTCCAAGGACTGTAATGTCTGTCCATACCTGTGGGTATCCTGCGTGGAGGCTGTTCCGTGAAGCTGGATAAAAATACGGTGTGGGAACGCCATCGGCTTTTTTTTTTTTTTATACATAAATGAATTGGCCATGTTAGATTCGGGAAGAAAGGACTTTCATTGTCAAGTGATCTGACTATAGATGGGAAAAAGCTTTCATTGACACTCAGATAAATTGTTAATGCTTTCTTGAGAATTTGTTCATCTTTTTGTGTCGTCTGTCCAAAAGAGACAGTTGTCATGGTGTCGCACTTCACACAGACACGTACGCCAAATCACGTTGCCACACGTCACAACATTGGCAGCAAAGTTTTGCCCGTCACCAGTGTAAATAATTCTTTGATCGGGTAATAAAAACGCTTTTCCCTGTGAGAGGACACTTGCTGGAACCACTGGCTTGGTTTGTCCTGATGAAAAGATGGGCGGCAGCGTTTTGACATGCCTTTGGGGAATGGAAGGCCCCCTTCCATCTCAGCCTGGATGAACATGTGAAGTGGATTACCTCCAGTACCGGACACCTGCCATTCTCTGATGCTTCCTTTCTTCTCAGTTTAAATCCCGAGATTTTCTTTTACCGCTGAAGACATTCATGCTCATGTGGTGGCCGTTTGAGTTCCAACATCAGTGAAACTGCGATGTGTGCTCATGGAGTGATGTCTAGACAGGACACCAGTACGCATGAAAATTATGGGCATTTGTGTGTGTGTGTGTGTGTGTGTGTGTGTGTGTGTGTGTGTGTGTGTGTGTGTGTGTGTGTGTGTGTGCGCGCGCGCGCGCGCGCGCGTGTCTGTGTGCATTGAGTAGATGTGTGTACACATGCATGCGTGCGTACGTGTGTGCGCACGTGCGCGCATGTCTGTGTATTTGTGGTCAATTTTTTATAGGATATCTACACCACAATAGACGGAAAGTGCACGTTGAAGTTAGGAAACAAGTGAAGGAGTAAAAGGAAGAAGAATGTGGGTGTAGTTGAAGAAGCAGGCAGGGAGTGATGTGTCCAGGGGAAGGGAGAGAGGGTCACGATGGGAGAGCTCCATGTCACCGACCTCCAGTAAATGTTTTGCCAAAGTTAGAACAGAATTTGATTGATTTTCTTAAAGCCCTCTCGGACGTTTTTGACGAATTTTGGGACTTGGCCGAAATTCTGAATCCCAGACCACCCCTGCATTTGTACAACTCTAAGGGCATTTCGTTTGCATTAGACTGTATTAGTACTTAGGGAGGCACAGAGGACTATGAGTAATTGACCTTACTGGTCCAGAGAGCGTGAATTGGCGTCAGAAAGAGGTCTAAAAGAAACCAGTTGTGAAGAGTGATGAATGGAGGCTGACATGAAACAACTTGGTTACAAAGGCCTGCTAGAACAATCAAAGGGAGATCTACCGTAAGCCGGAGGAATAGATCACAGGCCCGTAAAGATCTTTTATTAGTCTGTCAGGGGTCCTCCTGGAAATGTGATCAGAGCCAGTGTTGTGGGCCTCAGGGACGGGACAACAGGGTGGGCTGCACAATGGGCGGGAAGGGGAGGAAGCAGAGAAGCCATCAGAGAGTGTTTTATCACGACTGTTCACCTCTCCCAGTCCCACCCTTTCCCCGTCACCCGAGTGCTCCTTGCTCCATTCTTCATCCAGCCTCTTTGGCACTTTCCCAATTTGTTTACGGTCATCATTGTAGCAACTGTTTTTTTGAAGGCCACGTGGCATTTTCGCTGTCAGATTTTAAAGATTAACAGTGTTTGGTGTTAAGTTAGAAACAAACTATGAAGTGATAACTGGTGTGAAATACTGCACTTTCAGTCCATTTTCTGGTCCTTTTCTGTAGCTCTCCGACTCACATAAAAACAAGCACTTTCACCGCATGTCATTGTGCATGGCATTGGAAACCAGGTCTTCGACAATCTCTAAAATGGTTTCTTTACATTTTCAGTGTGAAATGTTCTTGTTCAATATAAAAACCTAGCACTTCGTTATAATTGTGAATTCGAAGAGAACGTTATCTATCTTTTGAACAGCTGTATAGTGGAGGAAAAATATATTGGGGAAGGAAGACACGAATCATTTTTCTGTTTCTTGAAGATATGGTATGAAGACATTAAAGAGGCCAAGACCATCATTTGAAGAAATAAAATCCACCGTGGTCTTGTTTGCAACTACGTGCTGAATTGCTGAGCGTCACCCAGTGCCTCACATCAAGTCTGTACTGGCTATCAGGGTGAGTGTCTCTTTGAGCCATTACCAAGACTGCTGTCCCCAGTGAGGGTGGAACAACAGACGTCTGAAAGTACCGGGTCATTTTCGTCTTGCGAGATCGATGGAGCCATTCCAGCTTTTACTTTTAGAGCTGAGGTTCCCCTCCATGCTTCTCGGAACTCCTGCGAGAGTCTGTCATGTGAAATTGAATTAACAGGAGTCTGGGAAAGCCACTGGCTTATCGTAACAGTGAACTGGTCAGTGCCAGATACGGGAAAAAAGGGCTTTGATTGTTAAGTGATTCGATCGATGGTAGACTGGAAAATAGGGTTTGATTGTCAGTCACACATGTTCGCTGCTTTCTTTCTTTTATTTTGTTCTGTTGTATTTCTCGTTCCCAATGTCAAAAGAATCATTTTTTGTGACGTTACACCTCCAACATACACACACGCATGCCAGGTTGTGTTCTGTCACTAGGTACATAGTCCAACATGGGCAACATTTATTTTTTTGTCCAGGGTAAAGAAGTACGCTGTCCCTTGTGGGACGTACCCTGCTACCACTCACACTCGCTGTTTTGTTCTAATTCCGAGATGGATGGCCAAGTTCCGACATGTCTCTGGGGGATCGAGGATCCCTCTCCTTTTCTGCCTTGCTGGACAAGTGCAGAGACTGTAAAACTGGATCGACTGGAATCTTGGAAATGTGTAGAGCTCACCTTCTTCTGCGTTCTTAGGTTGAAACTGGAGGTTCACCGCCAGAGAGATTTGTGTGTAGTAGAGGGTATACTGCCACCCACCTGGAGGTTCACCACCAGAGAGATTTGTGTGTAGGAGGGTATATACTGCCTCCCACCTGTACCATAAGTGTTTTAGGCTTGAGGAAATCATGTCCAAACACATGTGTGTGTGTGTGTGTGTGTGTGTGTGTGTGTGTGTGTGTGTGTGTGTGTGTGTGTGTGTGCGTGCGTGCGTGCGTGCGTGCGTGCGTGCCTGCCTGCGTGCGTGCGTGCGTGCGTGCGTGTGTGTGTGTGTGGAGAATGGTGAATGTGTGTGATACCCTCCTCTTCTAAAAGTAATGCAGTGTTGCCTAACATGTGTGCATGAATACGTTTTTTCGCACAGAATCTCGGTTTAAGCTCTCATCTACAGGACTTGAAGAGCGATGAAGTTTGCACACACGTTGATTCCAAACAGAAAATCTCCTCTTTTTGATGTCTCAAGCAGGATTTGAACCCTCTGATCACCACGTACTTGCTCTGGTAGGAGCTGGCAATAACGAGCTAGTCAACAGCTAACGGTCGCCACAGACTTGTTACCCAAGGAGCTGGTACAAAATGAATTGGTAGGTACTGATCGTTCATAGCTAATGGTCACCTCCAACGTGTCATTAAAAGACTTGGCACTGAAGAGTTGGCTGCAGCTGATGGATCGATACGTTTTAAAAGAGGAATTATGATTAAACCGCCGGAAAAAACGGGACAAACAAATTGCAGGACAAAACACGACGACGCGTTTCCACCACTTTTGTCTTGGTCAGGCAAGATCAACAACATTCAGGACAATGAAAACGAACAACGAGCAATCACTTATCTTCTCAAATCGGACGCTAGGAGGACAATGGACACTGATGGATTCAAAGCTGATGGTCACCTCATTACCTGTTATTGAAGCAGTTGGTACTGATGAGCAGGATGCAGCACTACGTCCTGTGTGTTCTGCCGTGTGTGATACCTATCAAAAGGCGCACGGTTGTCTTGGACCTTGTCTTTCTCACCAGAGTGTTTATATATACACGTGTAAACAGTCGATAAAAGACAACTGAAAGCAAAATGCCACATTCAGAAATGATGCACAGACAAAGGATATCGAAATAGACTTCTAACAGACCCGGGGAGCGGGGAGGAGGGGGAGGGGGGGGCAGAAGGAAAGTTGATGTTCGGAAATGGTTAAATGTCACTTGGCGATTGAGGAGACAACCCGCCATTGTCTGCCTGTTGAGGGAAAAACAGAGCGGCCACTAATGAGTTGGACACGGCGAGGTGCCATTGTATTCCCCTAGGTGTGAGGTCTGGTGCTAGGTGCCTGGCTCTCGACGACTGTGTCTGTGTGTCGCTCAGGCTCTGGCCGTTTATTAATAACTGTTTGTGCCGTTCTCTGTCAGTGTCTGTCCCTGCCCGGTCTGTCTGTTTGTGTGCCTGTCTGACTGACTCTCTCTCTCTCTCTCTCTCTCTCTCTCTCTCTCTCTCTCTCTCTCTCTCTCTCTCTCTCCCTCCTCGGTCTCTCTCTCTCCCTCCCCCCCTCTCTCTCTCCCTCGGTCTCTCTCTTTCTGTCCCTGTGTCTCTTTGTCTCTGTCTGTCAGTCCGTTTGTCTGTCTGTCTTTCTGTCTGACTCTCTCTCGTTTCCTCCCTCCTGTTCTCCCTCCCTCCCTCCCCCCCCCCCCCTCTCTCTCTCTCTCTCCTTTTGACTGTCTGTCTCTCATTTTCTGTCCCTTTCTGCTTGTTTCTGTCTTTCTTCGTCTGTCTGTAAGTCTGTCTTGTCTGTCTGCCTGTCTGTCTATGTCTGTCTGTTGTCTGTTTGTCTGTCTCTGTCTCTGTCTCTCTCTCTCTCTCTCTCTCTCTCTCTCTCTCTTCCACCTTCCTTCCTCTTCCTCTCTCGCTGTCTGTCTCACTGTCTGTCTCTATCTGTCTGTCTGTCTGTCTGTGTCTCTCCTCTCTCTCTCTATGTGTAGGCCTCTGTATGTATGTATGTATGCATGTGTATGTATGTATATATATATATATATATATATATATGTGTGTGTGTGTGTGTGTGTGTGTGTGTGTGTGTGTGTGTGTGTGTGTGTGTACATAAGCGCGCACACGTGCTTGTGTGGATAAGATACAATTTGTAAGCAATTGTAATTAACAAACCCCAATATCCTTGAGACAAGTCTCAGAAACGT
>JADBJO010006946.1:65000-70000 GCA_016801955.1 Conus betulinus
CTAAGTATGCCTGTGTTTGGGCATCTGAAAGTTCACCAAAGAGTTTGTCATACCCAGAAAATATTGACCTGAAAATTGGGGGGGGGGGGAGGGGGTGTGTGTGTGTGTGGGGGGGGGGGGGGGGGACAGTTTGAAAGGATCGGATTGCGCGAGTTGGGGTTTTGTGGATCGTAGGGCACGGACTGTCAACGACTATGCGGCTTTAGTGGGTCATGAGGATTGCACATGTTGCCAACACTGCCCTCACAGGGAGTACTGAATCCCCTTTGTGTGGTCATGGGTCTTCACCGCTCGGCCAGAGTCTCTTCACGTCTTTCCCGTCCTGCTGTGTTGTTAAGGCATGTGAGCTTCCTACTAAAAACATTCTTCCCTGTTCCTTTTCGTTGTTGTTGTTTCGCAATGTGACTGTGTTGTGCATTCATTCATTTCTCAGGCCATTTTCCCCCCCCCCCTCCCGTCCTGCGTCCTCCCTGCTTCCTTCCCTGTCCTCTCTTCTCTCCTCTCTCTCTCTCTCTCTCTCTCTCGTCTCTCTCTCATCTCTCCTTCTCTCTCTCTCTCTCTCTGTATGCTTTTGTAAGTGAAGATCTCTTACCGTCAGATTTTGTGACTTTAATGGAAAATGTTCGGTAATTTCTTCTTCTCTCCTTCCATCTCCTCTCTCTCTCTCTCCTCTCTCTCTCTCCCTCTCTCTCTCTCTCTCTCTCTCTCTCTCTCTCTCTCTCTCTGTATGCTTTTGAAAGATCTCTTACCGTCAGATTTTGTGACTTTAAATGGAAAATGTTCGGTAATCTTCTTCTTCTCTCCTCTCTGTCTGTCTGCCTGTTCCTCTCTCTCTCTGCCCTCTCTCTCTCTTCCCTCTCTCCTCTCTCTCCTCGTCTCTCTCTCTCCTCTCTCCTCTCCTCTTTCTCTCCCTCTCTCTCTCTCTCTCTCTCTCTCTACCTCTCTCCTCCCTCTCCTCCCTCCTCTCTCTCCCTCTCTCTCTCTCTCTCCTCTCTCTCTCTCTCTCTCTCTCCCCTCTCTCTCTTCTCCTCTCTCTCTCTCTCATCACGGGTATAGTACCTTCAACTTTTTTTGATTGTTTAAAGATTTACTCTCAGGATTGGCGATATTTCAATAAAAGAAAAAGGTATGCATGTCCTATAACTGCTCTACGGTGTTCATTTGCGAAAAAGTTCGATGTACAGGTTTGATGTGACTCTTCTTGGTTAGGGCTGTCTGGAAGATAATGTGCTCCGAATGATGATGATAGCAATGAAATTATGACATAATAGTCTACTACAAAATGATTACGGCTGTTCGAGGTGGAGTGATGATAGTAGTAGAAGTAGTAGTAGTAGTAATAGCAGTAGTAGTAGTAGCAGTACTGAAACTACAGTTGCTACTACTATCATCACTACTACTACTACTTCTGCTATTGCTACTACTACTTCTAACATTACTATTCAGTTGTAACTTGCACACAAGATTGAAAGCCGGGTCGCCGAACTTCCCTCATTCTCTCGCCACAGCGCGCAAAGTTTGTTCACGTTCCTTGGGCCAATACCTCTTTGATCCACGTGTCACGCACACCTCAGCTGATGCCCCAGATGACGTCTGCAACCACGACATCGTTTTTATTTGGATTCAGAGACCAGTGGAACCACTCTGACGTGTGTGTGTGTGTGTGTGTGTGTGTGGGGGGGGGGGGGGGGGGGGGGGGGAGTGTTGAGATCCTTTCTGAACTGCCTGTCTGGTTCCAAGGGGAATTCATCGTCTGAAGATCAATCAGCTGGGGTTGAGGAGTGCAACAGCCCCGTTTGTATCACCACTCAGTGTGAATTGATCAACGTAACGTTTGGTGAACGAAGGCTTTGATCTGCGATGACGTGTTCTGGCGTTGTACGTCGTTGATGTTGACAGCTTTAACTTAGAAGTTTTAAGGTCTTTGTGGGAATGTCGGGGACTTTGTGTGGAAATTGCCCCCCGCCTGATAAAAATTCTGTGCTTTGCTTTTCCTCTTTTCTTTCAGTCTCTTTACATGTCGGCTTTTTTTTTCCGATCAGTCTTACTGTCGTCCACATATTTTCTGCTTCTGTTGTTCCTCACCTGTCGTTAAAAAGATTCTTTTAGAGTTGTTTCTTTTTATTTCTCTTATTGAAGGAAACATAATGGCGGCGTTTTGGTTGCAGTTTGGCGGATAGGTAGTAGCACGGTAAACATCGTTTAGTGGCGACAGCAACTGTGTATTCTGCGATGTTCTTCTGCCTGTATGGCTAGTCTCAAAGGGAGGTGACTGCAGGCGGAAATTGACACACAAATCAAAAAGAAGAATTTTTTTTTCAGTTAATCCGCCGAATAACAGGGACAAATTACAAGACAAATCACGACCCGTTTCGACCGTTTAGGTATTCTGCAGGCAAGAGGAACAACATTCAGGACAATGAAACAAAGAACGAGCAATCTCTTCCCGATCTTCTCGATTTCAAGAACTGTTTGTTGGTTGTCCCTTTTAACTGGCGAATTAACTAGAAATGTTTCTTTTCCAAAAGTATCTATATTGTCTTGTTTATATGTTTGTCGAGGTACCGTTATGTTCATTATGACTGTCTTAGCTGACGATAGTAGGTTAAGCAGAATATCTTATGCCCTCAGCACGGTCAAGTTTGAATCCCCCGCTTCCCCGCCACCTTAGAATGGCAGTTCTTCAACTGTCAAGCTAGTTTTGTGGCTAGCTCGGTTGTACGTCACGTTTTTTTTTTTGTTTTGTTTTTCTATCATGATAGGATTTTATTTTATCTGTGCAGTGACTGCCCTGAAAAGATTGTAGGTGGTCGGCTGCGCTGAACAGTGGTAATACTGAGCTGGACCGGCTGAGTGAAATGGAAGAGAGAGAGAGAGAGAGAGAGAGAGAGAGAGAGAGAGAGAGACAGAGACAGAGACAGAGAGACTGAGAGATGGACAGACAGATAGATAGAGACATAGACATAGACAGAAAGAGAGAGAGACAGACACAGAGACAGAGAGACAGACAGAGGGACACACACACGAGAGAGACAGACGGACAGAGAGAAAGACAGTGTTGTTGAACATCTGAATATGCACGACCTTTCAGTGGAAAGAGTACCTGCAAATAAACCCATAATATCCAAACACATAGCAGCTGATTTTATTGTGACCGATTTTAGTAATAGTTAGATATTCAGGCAGAAATAATTTGCTTCAACGAAAATGAATAAATGGGTAGAATTTTTGAAATTCTATTTCACTTTGATTTGCACTGTCAAGATTTAACAACAAAATGATGGAATGGCGGAATGACCAAAATGAATGAAAATATGCGTGACATAAAGGTCTCGTGCGTGTGAAAGGAAAGGAAAGACGGGGAAATAATAACGATAATAATGATGATAATAATGACAAATGATAACAATAATGATAATAAAAATATTGATGATAATGATTATGAAGATGATGATGATACTAATAATATCAATGATAATAATAATTAAAAAAAAAGCTTGGTCAAAAGAGGGAAATGAATGAACGAACGACAAGTGTTGTTGTTTACAATCCAGCCGACCAAGAACGTCACAGCAGGGTTTTCAAATGCGTGTGTGAACAATCAGCATAGGACAACCGAGAGAATAATGGCACATTAAAAGGAGCATAATGAACCGAGAAAATCAGGCAGGAAAGCTGATGTTTGGAAATGGTCACTTGACAACTTATGACACAACCCCGCCTTTGCCTGTTGACAGAGAAACGGAGCGGCCACTAATGAGCGGGACACGGCAAGGTGCCATTGTGTTCTCCCAGGCGTGAGGTCAGCTGGCTGGTAGCGGCGTCACGAAGACTGTGCCTCTGCATTGGTAAGTCTCTGGCTGTACAAACAGATGTTTGCGCTGTTCTCTCTCGGTGTCTGCTCCCGTCTAAGGGTTTGTCCCTGCGTCCCTTTCTCCTCTCTCTCTCTCTCTCTCTCTCTCTCTCTCTCTCTCTCTCTCTCTCTCCTCTGTGTGTGTGTGTGTGTGTGTGTGTGTGTGTGTGTGTTTGTATGTTTGTATTGTGTGTGTGTGTGTGTGTGTGTGTGAGAGAGAGAGAGAGAGAGAGAGAGAGAGAGAGAGAGAGAGAAATTTGTGCCCAAGTTTTGGTTGTTTGATGTTTGTTAATATGTAAAACTGTGTGGAGACGGAAAACATAAATCACCAAGCAAGCTTTTGAAAAAAAAAAAAAGAGAAATTTTCAAACCATAAAACACCATGCAAGCTTTTGAAAAAAAAAAAGGGAAATGTTCAAAGTCCTGTTCAGCCTCATGTTACATGGCTCATCTGGTCAAGAAAACCGTGCATCTTGCATGCATTCAATGTAGTGAACAAATCACACACAAGGTGATTGGTTTGCTCCCATAAGGAACCTAACACAGAGTACTTTTATTCAAGACTGGCACAGCCTTTTAAACTTGAATAAAGTCAGACAAATACAAAGACGAACAATCTAATAGTGGGGGAAAAACAAGCGCAGGCCAACAACTAAATTGTCTTCATAGTAATGACTTGGCAAAACTTTGAACTTACAGAGGGGTGGGGGGGGGGGGGGGTGGGAGCAGGAGGTAGAAAATATGAAAACTCTTCACTGGCTGCATAAGGGAACCATCGCAATCCCTTTTAAAGGCAGATATATTTGTATTGCCTGCTCCGAGGCCTTTCGTCCGCTGGTCGGAAACTCATCAGGGAGACACGGCTGGCTGTATCTGCGCTCCTGGCGTCAAATAGAGACACACCACAGTCCACAATACCGTGGTGTTCTCACCACCAAGGGTGCAAAAAAAGAATCCAATAGCACCCCCAAAGCAGCCAGCGAAGAGTAGTAAAGGAAACCAAATGAAAGGGTGGGGAGGAAAAAGTTGCTGAAAAACTACAGATATTATGCAGATAGTATAAAATGTAGGGGGCAATCTTTGAGCCTACGCTTGAGGATCCACCCAAGGATGCAAGGGAGATCAGAAGACAAACACAAAGACAGAC
>JADBJO010006946.1:85000-90000 GCA_016801955.1 Conus betulinus
CCTTGTCTGAAAAACCTGAGGGACATATAGGTGTGATCACGAGAACGCCACCTGGCCCTCTTAGAGCGTGAGGATTCAGATCCAAGACACTTATGTGAGGGGCAGAGGGGGTTCTCTCCTCTGAAGACCTTCTGTTGTGAAGCTCTTCCAAGAGTTTCTGCCTATTTATGCATGTGTTTGCGTCGCATGCCCCCCTCCCCCCCCCCCCCCCCCCCCCCCCCCCCCCCCCACCCACCCCACTGTTTGATAGCAATGTTTTTCATGACTTACTTGCAGACTCTGGTTTACGGACATGTCTCTAAAAAAACCTGGTGGGATGCTCGTCGTAGAACTGAAGTTTCCAATGCTAGCATCAAAGTGGTTGATTGTGTCTGATTGATTTATCAATACGGGCATGTGTAATGATGCCTGTATTGTATGTAAGCACCTCGATGCTTTCCTGTAATTTTCGTTGTGAAGCTGAGGCAGTCATCTTGATTTACCGTACGAATCCTCTCTTGCGTTGTGGCCAGGACTGTATGGGATAATGTCCACATGGGACCCATTAGGTTTTCCTACGGTGGGTGTAGCCGCAGGCATCATTTAATGCAAATAAAAATGCATCGTCCATTTTCCGGTCGGAAAAGGCATGAATATTCATAGCAGACTGTTGTCTTCTCATGTTTCGTCGTCATCGTTCTGATGGCCCGGCGTCTGCAATCTTTTCTGGTTGTGTGCCCGTGCCTCTCATTGGAGGCCACGTCTTGCTGCCTGTGTCTAACTGACTGACTGTGTCCTCTTTTTTCTCTCTTTGTGTCTTTCTGTCTGTTTTCTGCGTGTTTCTGTTTGTGTGCACATATATATCTCTATGTCCCTGTCTCTGTTTCTTTCTGTCTCTGTCTATCTCCCTACGTCTTTACTTCTTTTCCCTTTGTATTTCTCTGTGTCTATGTTTGCCTCTGTGTCTATATTTTATTTTTATTTTGCCTGGCTTTTTCTCTGTCTGATGATTATTTTTTTGTCTCTCTCTCTCTTTGTATGTCTCCATCCCCCTATCTGTCTGTCTCTTGTCAGTGCTCTCTCTCTCTCTCTCTCTCTCTCTCTCTCTCTCTCTCTCTCTCTCTCTCTCTCTCTCTCTCTCTCTCTCTCTCTCTTGTGCCTGCCTGTCTGTCTGTCTGTCTCTGTTTCGCTTTGTCTCTCTTTGTCTCTGTCTCTGTCTGTCGGCCTGCCTGCCTGTTTGTCTGTCTGCCTGTCTGTGTCTGCCTGTCTGTCTCTGTCTCTCCGTCTGTTTGTCTCTCTGTCTGTCTGTCTTCTGGCAATCTATTTCCCTTCTCCACTTCATTAATTACGCCTCCCACCCCTTTTGCTTAAGTCACTACATGCGCACGCGTCCGCAAGCGTGCGTGCGTGCGTGCGTGTGTGTGTGTGTGTGTGTGTGTGTGTGTGTGTGTGTGTGTGTGTGTGTGTGTGTGTCTGTCTGTCTGTCTGTCTGTCTGTCTCTTTCTCTCTCTCTCTCTCTCTCTCTCTCTCTCTGTCTGTGTCTCTGTGTCTGTGTGTGTGTGTGTGTGTGTGTGTGTGTGTGTGTGTCTCAGTCTCTCTGTGTCTCTGTCTGTCTGTCTGTCTCTCTCTGTCTGTCTGTCTGTCTGTCTCTCTCTCACTCTGCCTCTGTGTGTGTGTGTGTGTGTGTGTGTGTGTGTGTGTGTGTGTTTCTCTCTGTCTTTCTGCCGTTCCATGTGTCTGTGGACAATAGGCACCTCAGCACGCCTAAATCTACATGAAGCAGATCAAGCTATAATGTCGGGTCGATTCCCTAGCGAGGTTCCATCCTTCAAGAAAGAAAACAGTGAAGGGTGATTTACACGTGGCTGACACTAACGAGCTTTTAGACTGATGTACCCTAGAGCAGGGAACTGTAGTGGGATGTAGAATGGTCTCTCTGTCGACCGTGCTTCTCCTCCTACCCCCGCATAAAAAGAAGGAAGTGTTTTCCCAATAGCTTTGGCATTTTCATGACGTTTGGGGAAAATGGGTGGAGATATTGTTTTTGTCTGTGGCTTCTGGGAGCAACCAAGCTGTTGAGCTGGATACATGACATATTCAAGAAACTGTTTCTTAAAGTGTTGGTCATCAGTCCAGTCATCAGGGAGACGTACACTGAAGCCAGTTACAGGCTGGTTGATAAAGCAAACGCTTTGGATGGAAGCAGCACATCTCACCTTGAAGATGGCTGAGTCGTCTCACTCGTGGAAGACAAGTAGCGGATTTATGGCCGATCGAGTGACTGAAGAGACTGGATCATGACGTGTTAGGCGCCCCTTGTTCCTTTTCCTCTCTGTTCCCATTTTTGGTTCCACTCTTTCCATCCCTTTCCACTCTCTTTTCAAATGAAGCACCGTGGTAAACATAAAACGCCAACATGAAGCTGATTGCGAACTACAGCCCCGTGCCAAAGCCAAGCCCAGACTGACTGACGAAAAATGGGCACTGTGAATAGATGTGGTATCCCCTAGCATCTATCACCTATCATCCTGGAGCCTTGAAGACCGTTGGGAGCCACGAGAGACTTCGCAACCAGCTTCCTCCACTCCTCCCGGTTCTCAGACACTCTTAGGCAGTTGCTGAGTGTGAAGCCAGTCCATTCACTGATTTTGTCCATTCACTGATGTTGTCCTCCCATCTCTTTCTCTGTCTTGTCTTCCTCTCCTTCTGCCTCCTCGCAATGTTCCTTGTAGAATGGTTTTGGCAAGTCCTGTTGATCTTCATACATGACCATACCATCTCATTTTCCTTCTCTTCACGGTGGACACAGGTCTTCGTAAGTCTAATGGCTTGCCTTACTGTGATCAGGACCTCCAAGCTGATAATATGGTCTTTGTATGAGATGTGGGTGTGGGAATATGGTACATCAGCCTTAGAGTCAACTGATGGCTAGCTGTCTGTGTGTACCTATGAAAGACAGACAGCGACACGATCAGCACTGTGTGAGTGACCGGGGAGATTGGAAGTACCAACAATATGGGAGGTGGTGATGATGGACATGGTCAGGGGCCATTTCTATGGTCGTGGTGGTGACCATAATATGATTTAGGATAAATTACAGGCAGTGGGTGGCATGCCATGTATTCTGTGTTTTGTGATTTCCATAATGTTATGCGAAAGGTGCTGGCCATAGCGTAACCAAGAAAAAGACTGCAGCCACAGGTGATTGAGAGAAAAAGAATATTACTAATGTTACAAGTAAAATACAACACACCGCCTCAGTCACGTAACACACCTGAGTCCATGTGGGTAGGGCATCCGTCACAATGCTGTTTGGCTTTGAGGCACCCGACCATCTGGAGGTGTAGGTTCGAATTACAAGCAACAACAACAACAACAAAACGAAAAAACTTTCTGACAGCTGAGGGACATCAAGAAGTCGTGGAGAGGATGGGGCTTCCTGCACTGTAATGAATTCAGAGCGAAAACAGCTGCATGGGATGGGTGGGTCGCCTGTCTTCTCTGAAGAGCTGCTGTCAAGCTCTCCCTCGAGTTCATTTCTGTGATGTGTATGTCTCTGCGCCATTTTCTTTTTTCTTCATATACTTTTATTTATTTTTCTTCCAGATTGTTTGACACTGTTGCTCTTCATGACTCCTGCACAGACTCCGGTCTGTGAACGTCCTTATCAGTCTGGCTGGAGGAGGAGGGGGAGGGGAGTGGGGGGGGGGGGGGTGCTGGTAGAACGTCAATAGGGTGTATGTGTATACTTTTTAGAATGTGACCAGAGCTTTCCTATGTATGTAACAAACCGATTGATCGTTTGATTGATTTATCAATTTAATAATTCATTTGACCCTTGCATGTGTAATCATGCATGTGTTTGTGTGCGCGCACGTCAATGATTCCCTCTTATATTTGGTTGATAGATTGTGGCAGTCATCAGGACTGGCTTTGCTAATCCTATCCTGCGGCACTGTTGATGTGTCCAAGACTGTTTGAGATGATGTCCACAGAGGACCCATATGGTTGTCCTCCAGCGGATGTGCTCCCAGGCATCATTCAAAACAATAACAAAAATGCACCGTCTATTTTCCGGATGAAAAAGTCATGAATATTCATAGCATGCTGCTGTCTTCTCATGTTTTCTTGTCGCCGTTCTGGTGGCCCTGTGTCTGCAATATTTTATGGTTTGGGGCCGCATTCACGTCAGGGGATACGTCTCTCTTTGTCTCTCTCTGACAGTGTCATAACTGTCCGTATTTATCATTCTGTCTGTCTGTCTGTCTGTCTCTCTCTCTCTCTCTCTCTGTCTGACTCTCTCTCTCTCTCTCTCTCTCTCTCTCTCTCTCTCTCTCTCTCTCTCTCTCTCTTTGTGTCTGTGTGTTTGACTGACTGTCTCTCTCTCTCTCTCTCTGACTCTGTCTGTCTGCCTCAATCAGTCTGTTTCTCTTTGTGTTCTCTTCGTTTGTGTGTTTGCCTTTATCCATGAATATCTCTGTGTCTCTGCCTCTGTATCACTCTGATCTTTATGTGTTTCTCTTTGAGTGTATTTTTCTCTCTGTCTCTTTTTCTGTCTCCCAGCGCCTATTTGTCTTTGTGTGTGTCTGTCTGTCTAATTCGTGTTTCTTGTCCATGTCTCGCTGTCCTTTATCTCCTGTTGCCCCTGTCTATTTCTGTGTCTCTCTTTCTCTGTGTGTCTTTGTGTGTGGCTCTATATGTCTTTCTGTCTCTGTCTCTAAATGTTTGTTTCTTCACGTGTCTCTGTGTGTGTCAGAATCTTTCTCTCTGTGGCTTTCATTGTCTGTCTCTCTGAGTATGTGTCCGTCTTTTGTGTCCTCTTTCTCTCTCTCTCTCTCTCTCTCTCTCTCTCTCTCTCTCTCTCTCTCTCTCTCTCTCTCTCTCTCTCTCTCTCTCTCTCTCTCTCTCTCTCTCTCTCTCTCTGTGTGTGTGTGTGTGTGTGTGTGTGTGTTGTGTGTGTGTGTGTGTGTGTGTGTGTGTGTGTTCTGTATTCACCTCTGTTCATATTTCCATCTGTGTCT
>JADBJO010006946.1:95000-97500 GCA_016801955.1 Conus betulinus
CGGCTGCTCCATAAATTCACCCATGACTTTACGTGTGAAATGAATCTAGTTTGGTGCCCAATAGACCTTTCACAAAACTGTCAAAACACGTTAAATGACTGAGAGGTATATTCTTCCAAAACTGGATAGAAAGACAATACTCTTTAATATGCCATATTAAAACTTATTTTTTGTCCAAGCGTTTATTCGGAGATACAACTATTTCGAGAAATGACGGGGAAAATTCTGTATGTCAGAGCATTGAGTATCGGACTGTCAAAACGCTAGTGATGAATTGTCGTGAGGTTTGACAATGAGCAAAAATAACAGAAAACACACTGCTTGTTCCTGAACAAGTGGCCCTGTATTGAAACATGTATTTATCCCCAGACATACTGGAGGTGATGCTCACTCTGTAATAATCCTCTTGATAATATATCCACTCTGTAGCCTCTGCGGGGAATGAGAACCAGATGTTTTGTATGCGGGAGAGCAGGGAGAGGGATATCAGGAATGTCATTGATGCCACGCTGCCACCAGGTGCTTTTGGGAAGAAAAGATTGAGGGGCGGAAGCAAAGGGAGTTGAAGGCTTGAATCAAGAGATGCGTTTGGCCATTTTCTCTCTATGTGTCTTCGTCTGTCTTCCAGTCTTATCACGTGTCTCCACACGGCACACGCCTGCCATATCTCTCTTGTCTCTGTCTGTCTGTCTGTCTGTTTTGACTCTCTCTCTCTCTCTCTCTCTCTCTCTCTCTCTCTCTCTCTCTCTCTCTCTCTCTCTCTCTCTCTCTCTCTTTTTTTTCCATGTTGACAGTATTGCTCTTCATGTCTCCAGCACACACACTGGTCAGTCAGTGTCCATAACAGCCTAGTGGGAAAGTGTGTGTGTGGGGGGGGGGGGGGGGGGTGAGCTGTTAGAACAGGAATGAGATGTATGTGTGTACGTTTCAGAATAGGACTAGATTTCTTACACATACGTCAGAATGATTGTTCGATCGATTCATCAATTTATTGATTGAATTGTTTGAGCCATGCATGCGTATTCGTACACGTACTGTGCGCACGTACCTAAACGCTTCCCCCTTCTTTTTGGTTGATGAATTGTGCAGTCATCAGGGCTCACGCTGCACATCCTATCATGGGGCATTGTCAATGTGTCCAAGACTTCAGGATGATGTCCACATGGGACACATAAGGTTGTCCTGCAGTGGTTGTGCCCCCAGGCATCATTCAAACCAACAAAGAATACACGTCTATTTTCCGGATGGAAAAGTTATGAATATTCATAGCATGCTGTTGTCTCCTCATCATGTTTGTTGTGTTGTTGTCACCGTTCTGATGGCCCTACGTCTGCAATGTTTGTCTGCTTTGGGGCCGCATTCACGTTGGGGGCTATGTCTCTCTTTGTCTGTCTAACTCTGTCTGAGTGTCCGTACATATCTTTCTTTCTCTTTGTCTGTTTCTGTCTCTGTCTGTCTGTCTGTCTGTCTGTCTGTCTGTCTGTCTCTCTCTCTCTCTCTCTCTCTCTCTGTTTTCTGCCTGCCCCCCCCCCTCCGTATCACTAACTCCCCTCACTCATCGCGCTTCTCGCCCCCAACTCGATGCCTGTGTGTGTGTGTGTGTGTGTGTGTGTGTGTGTGTGTGTGTGTGTGTGTGTGTGTGTGTGTGTGTGTGTGTGTGTGTGTGTGTGTGTGTGTGTGTGTGTGTGTGTGTGTGTGTGTGTGTGCGTGCGCGTGTTTGTGTGCGTGTGTGTGTATGTGTGTGTGTATGTGTGTGTGTGTGCATATGTGTGCATATATGTGTGTGCGCGCGCGCGCGCGTGTGTGTGTGTGTGTGTATGTGTTTACATGCATACATATCCATACGCACGCATTAATCAACATGACACAGATCAAGCTATAGCGTGAAGACGATTCCCTCGCTAGGCAGAGGTTCCTATCCTCCCGGACAGGAAAAAGGGATCCGGAAAGGCGCTTTAGACATGGCTGACACTAAACGGGCTTTTGGTTGTGATGTACCGTACAGCAGGGAATTCTGGAGTGATTTATAACACTCTTTGTCGTCTGCGTTTTTTCATACTCTGGAAAGGAAACGAAACGAAAAGTGTTTTGTGATAAGTCTGACATATATATGACGTTTGCAGATCAGGATGGAAATCTTGTGTGTGGCGAGAACAGTTTCTGGGTCTGTCATATTGAAAGCATATAGGGTGTTCACAGGCGACACTTTGTGTCAATAAAGTGTCAGTTATTAGCTCAACCATCAGAATGATGACAAAGCGAATGGTTTCAATGGGTGCTGCACTTAACCTTGAATGGCCGGCCGTCTTTATTCGTGAAGACAGATAGTCAGATAGTTGCTGACTTAGTGCCTCGGCAGTTTGTGAGTTGCCAACCAAATGGGAGATGATGGTGTAGATGGTCTGTACTCATTTTCTACGTCCTTGTGGTGATGGTGATTTGATATGTGACTGAAACTGAGGAGGACTGTACACCGTGTGTTGTGTGTTTGGTGATTTCA
>JADBJO010006946.1:105000-112500 GCA_016801955.1 Conus betulinus
TTACCAGACTTTTTTTATACTTTGTTTCCAGACTTCTTTTTGCAGACATTCCTGTTCCCTTGTGCTCTTCGTATGTCTCTGCTTTACTCTTATTTTATCACTTTCTTGTAGGTTCTGCCTATATAGCTCTGTTTTCCTACATTCTCTACCCCTGTTTCTTAAAGGTCTGGACATTCTGTTCACTATACGACTGTCTGTCTGTCATTTCTGTGCCCGCTTCGTATGCTTCTTTTCTGTGCTGTTTACATTCTTTTAACTGATCGTCTCCTTCAGTCTCTTCGTTATCTGTCTGTTTCTCCATTTCCGTCTTCTTCAGTCCCTCTTTCGTCCTATCTCTGACACTCTCGATTACGCAGCATGTGTGTGTGTGCGTGCGTGCGTGCGTGCATGTGTGTGTGTGTGAGTGTGTGTGTGTATGCGCGCGCGCACGCGCGCGAGTGTGTATGTGTGTGTACGTGCGTGCGTGCGTGCGTGCCTGTGCGTGCCTGTGCGTGTGTGTGTGTGTTTTTGTGTTGTATTTGATGAATAGGGTGAGAGAAACTGAGGAAGGAAGAAACAGTGGGAGGCGCGGGTGTTTCTAGTTTGCTTTGTATTTGTAATATGAGTGTGAATAGTATGCCCATGATGTCGTGATCGTATGTCGATGACTTCTCCACTTCCGAGCCTGGATTTTAGCGGATGGGGGGGGGGGTGAGTGTGAGTTTGTATGAAGGACGAAGTTGTCAGGTTTATGTGGATAGTCTTCATGCCAGAGCAGTATGTTCGGGAACGGGAAATGGTGATAAAACTGAGAAAAAAAAAAAAAACGAAAGAAAAAACCGAAAGAAGGACACAGAAGAAAAAAAAGGGAGTTCCCCAAATTTTATATCAGCCTGAATATGAAGCGCAAGCCTGACATGGAAATTTGTCAGTTACCTGGGATTTCTTTTTTGTTTTTCCGTGTTGAGTCTCTCTCTCTCTCTCTCTCTCTCTCTCTCTCTCTCTCTCTCTCTCTCTCTCTCACACACACACACACACACACACACACTCACACACACACACAACACACACACACACACACACACAGAGAGAGAGAGAGCGAGAGAGAGAGAGGGAGAGAGAGGAGAGAGAGAGAGAGAGAGAGGAGAGAGAGAGAGAGAGAGAGAGTTAATTAAAGTTCCGGCACTTGGAGTCAAGCGAAATGCAAAAGGGAAAGCGGCGTAGATTCTGTTCGTTCTTTTCTTTCTTTCTTCTTTCTTGCTTGCTTTCTTTCCTTGTTTCTTTTTATTTCTTTCTTTCCTTCTTTCTTTGCTTGTTTGTTTCTTTCTTTCTCTTTGTCTTTTGCACGCAAATGTTCAAAACAGTTTCTAGCAAGGAGCTCAATTTAATTTACGAGAGCAACCTGGGGTATAGTTTGTTTATTGTTTGCTTTGCATATTCTTGTGTGATTGTGTGATAGTTGAAGCGGTCATGTTACCCTTCAGCCTGCGGCCTTTGACAGACCTTGGCAAGAGCAGGAATACCCAACGTCCCTGTGCTGCTCCACAAAGAAAGCGTTCAGCTATCGACTGTCTGAGCGTACTGTGTGTATTATTCATTATAACTAATCAGACTCACACTGTGTGTATTATTCATCATAATCTATCAGACCCACACTGTGTGCATGATTCATTACAACTTATCAGACCCACACTGCATTATTCATTATAACTAATCAGAGCCACACTGTGTGCATTATTCATGATATCTAATCAGACCAACATTGTGTGCATTATTCATTATGACATATCAGACCCACACTATGTGCGTTATACATGATAACCTGTCAGACCCACACTGTGTGCATTATTCATAACTTATCAGACCCAGACTGTCTCCATTATTCATAACTTATGAGACTCACATTGTCAAGATAACTTATCAGACCCACACTGTGTGTATTATTCATTACAACCTATCAGAACCACACTGAGAGTGTTATTCGTTATCACTTATCAGATCCACACTGTGTGTGCATTATCCGTTATCATTTATCAAACCCACACTGTGTGCATTATTCAGTATCCCTTATCAGACCCACACTGTGTCCATTATTCGTTATCGCTTATCAGACCCACACTGTGCGCACATTATTCAGTATAACGTATCAGACCCATACTGTGTGCATTATTCATTATAACGCAACAGACCCACACTGTGTGCATTCTTCATTATAATGCATCAGACCCACACTGTGTGCATTAGTCATTATAACGCATCAGACCCACACTGTGTGCATTAGACATTATAACGCATCAGACCCACACTGTGTGCATTAGTCATTATAACGCATCAGACCCACACTGTGTGCATTAGTCATTATAACGCATCAGACCCACACTGTGTGCGTTATTCATTATAACGCATCAGACCCACTCTGTGTGTATTAGTCATTTTTAACGCATCAGACCCACACTGTGTGCATTAGTCATAATAACGCATCAGACCCACACTGTGTGCATTAGTCATTATAGCTTATCAGACCCACACTGTACATGAGTCATTATAACGCCTCAGACCCACATTGTGTGCATTAGTTATTATAACGCATCAGACCCACACTGTGTGAATTATTCATTATAACGAATCAGACCCACACTGTGTGCATGAGTCATTATAACGCATCAGACCCACACTGTGTGCATTAGTCATTATAACGCATCAGACCCACACTGTGTGCATGAGTCATTATAGCTTATCAGACCCACACTGTGTGCATTTAGTCATTATAACGCATCAGACCCACACTGTGTGCATTAGTCATTATAGCTTATCAGACCCACACTGTGTGCATGAGTCATTATAACGCATCAGACCCACATTGTGTGCATTAGACATTATAACGCATCAGTCCCACACTGTGTGCATTATTCATTATAACGCATCAGTCCCACACTGTGTGCATTATTCATTATACCTTATCAGACCCACACTGTGTACATGAGTCTTTATAACGCATCAGACCCACACTGTGTGCATTATTCATTATACCTTATCAGACCCACACTGTGTGCATTATTCATTATAGCTTATCAGACCACACTGTGTGCATTATTCATTATAATGCATCAGACCCACACTGTGTGCATTATTCATTATAGCTTATCAGACCCACATTGTGTGCATTATTCATTATAACGCATCAGACCCACACTGTGTGCATTATTCATTATAACGCATCAGACCCACACTGTGTGTATCATTCATTATAGCTTGTCAGACCCACACTGTGTGCATTATTCGTTATCACTTATCAGACCCAAACTGTGTGCATTATTCGTTATCACTTATCAGACCCACACTAGGCCAACCACCTTTAGCACACCTTTATTCCACACCAAGACGCATGTCACAGAGCAAGGGGTGTGTGTGTGTGTGTGTGTGTGTGTGTGTGTGTGTGTGTGTGTGTGTGTGTGTGTGTGAGAGTGAGAGAGAGAGAGAGAGAGAGAGAGAGAGAGAGAGAGCAATTTATTGTGGCAAAAGAGAGAGAGTGAGGAGAGAGTTGTGGCCTGAATTGTGTGTTTGGTGTTAGTGTGTGTGTGTGTGGTGTGTGTGTCACAGTGTTGAGTGTTGTACATTTCAGTTTCTAAATCGAGAGAGAGAGAGAAGTCAGAACTTTTAAACGTAGTAAAGTTCTGTTCAGGAAATCCTGAACTTTTAACCTGTAAAGTCAGAAAAACCTGCCCAAGTCCAGTCTGTGGAACATGTCAAGGGATGCAGATTATTGGTATCACAAATCATATTGTTATTTTTTGAAACACGGAATATGTTGAAACCAAAAAAAAAATGCGTCTTTCCTTTTTACAGTAAGCTCACATACTTAGTGTCCCTCGTGCGTTGACAGGTCTTTTTTATTTATGGGCCACCACGTGTATCTCCGAATGATCATCGTCCATTCCATTCTTGTCTCACATCACAAAACAGCAACACTCATGGGCATTTTGTATTGTGGTGTGTGGTGCATGACCCAAAAGAAGTGGATGAAACCAAATGAACAGCAGAAGAACTATCTCACATCAACCTTTAGATTTTCATCAAGAACCTTGGGGCACTACCACCGCTTCTTGGGGGGTGACAGGAGACAATTCCGGTTAAGCTGACCAGTGCCAAGGATTTCGGAAATACCAACTGTGGCTTGTCTGAAACAGGTGGGCAGGATGCCTCTGACACTTACGTCTCCCGAGATAGCGTCCAGGCATCATGTTTAGCACCAGACCGTGGGATTACAATCCTCCGTCTTCCTGCCTCCTGTACAAACATTGATCCCGCCTCACCAAAATAGCCCCAGGCTTTCAGGGTCAGACGGGTATCACGTGTGAATGACTTGTCTTCGCTCTGCTCACCAGAACGGCAAGAACCCCATGTGGATCGTTGTCTAGCAAACCCTGGGGGTGTAACGGTTAAAGTGCAGCCACAGACTTTAGAACGGTGGGAGGGAGTGGGAAGGGGAAGGGCGGGAGAGCCGTTTGAATGTGGATATTAAGGATGTCAGTGTGTCTGTATAAAAGTCTATTTCATGTCTTTTAAAATGTGATGTCGAACGAAATGTGTGTGTGTGTGTGTGTGTGTGTGTGTGTGTGTGTGTGTGTGTGTGTGCATGCTTGCGTGCGTGGGTGCGTGCGTGCGTGCGTGCATGCTTGCACATGCATTTCCATTTGTTAGAACTGTTTTGAATAGTTGTACCCAAGGTTAAGTAAGGTAATGTTGCTTATAGCCCAGCCGACCGCAAAAGGCCACATCACGACAAATCAAAGAGAAAGAGAAACGAAAGAAAGAAAAGAATGCAGCTGTTTCCGCTGTGCATTTTGGTTGACTCCAAAAGGCGTACTTTTAATTACTCTCTCTCTCTCTCTCTCTCTCTCTCTCTGTGTCTGTCTGTCTGTCTGTCTGTCTATGAGTGTGTGTGTGGGTGGGTGGTGCGCGCGCGCGCGAGAGAGAGAGAGAGTAGTATGTGCACAGTTGCACATGCCTTTCCAGTTTTCTCTTCTTACTTTCGTTTGAGAGGTGTTTTTTTCGTATTGTTTCTTTTATTTGTATTTACTGTCTTCCTGTGCCACTGCTTCCATGCTATTCGGCATAAATCTCTCATATACAATGCAGCCACACCTATGCTCATGCAATCCCTGCTGTGGGATTTCTGAAAAGGTTGGTAATGCCAGATCTCCATGAATACACTCACCACAGGAGACCATGCACTGCTGTCTTAATGAGGTCATTTCATATGCACAGGGAAAATTTTTACTTGGATAAATCTCGTGATTGTTCGTTCACCCTCACACCATCAATCCTTTTCCCCCCCAGACAACATTCCTGCGTTATGTTTTGTGCCAGACAGTAAGATGAAATATCTGCATTCTACTTTCTCTTATAGAAAGCTCCGGATTTCTCAGCCAGACACATATCACGTGCAAATGACTCGTCTTCACTCCGTTAACAAGAACGACGAGTCCCCGGAGTGCATCGTTTTATGCACAACGCCTGAGAACTGAGTGTGGAAAGTGGGCAGTTACAGCTGTGGGAAAAGTTTTAGACAGACATGGTTTGCATGGGGATGTTAGCGGAATGAGATAAATGCCTGTGTTGGTTTTAGCTGTCTTTCTTTTTTCTGTTATTCCTTCCTTCCCCTGCACCCCCCCCCCCCTCTCTCTCTCTCTCTCTCTCTCTCTCTCTCTCTCTCTCTCTGCGTCCATGTCTCCTTCCCTGTGTAAGGCAACATTTTCACACTGCTTATTCTAACTCTCCTATGGACATTGCCAAATGCAAGATCCTCCTGTCCATATGTCAGCAATTCATGTAAATCGGTCATTGCCTTAACCCCATGAGGTCTCTCATCAGCGGAAAACCTGCACTGCTGCTGAATCGTTTGGGTGACATTAAATGGACCCGTTTCTGTTCAACATACTGAGACACTGTTGTGAGATCCCTACTGATTATGCTAACTGCACCGTAGTTGAGCCAGTCTCAGGATGAACGAGATCCCGACTGTAATGGTGTGTGACTTTTGTACGATTTTCCACTCAAAGGTGTACACTGGGCATGAGGAAATCGCTGGCCAAGGAAAACAGCCACCAGACAGAAGGATCAACTTCTCAGGCTGAAATGAACAGACGTCTGGGACACTTACGCTGAAGTGACATACATGCTAACTGCTCTGGAGTAAAGAACCATCTTCTGTATGGCCAGGACCGACAACTGAGTATATTCAGTCGCCACCTGTTCTAGAAACGACAGATGACCAAGTGGGAGTTATTCGCTTGGACAGGGGAAAGGGTTTGGCAGAATTACGGGAAGCGAAATCTTGCAATTATTTCCAGAACGTGATGATTGTTTACAGCTAAGATGATAAAGGAATTTCTTCTTTTCTGTTTTGTCTGTGGCAAATCTTGACAGGAGAGACATTAAGACACACTGAGGATATTAGGGTTAAATGAAAACGATCAGATGGGATATTTTTTTTAGATGCTTCAGACACATGAGTGTGCACGATCACTGCTTAGGTCTATGATTGATATGACCAGGAGCTGAAATTGGAGTTAAAGTCTGGCACGACCAATGCTTCTCTTCACAAAAGAGGATTCAGTGGACCCGAGCAATGTTGGTGAAAAGTTTTTGCGTTTTCACTTTCTTATCTTCTTCCTGTTCCTCCTCCTCCTCCAGTTCCTCCTCTCTTCCTCCTCCTTCTCTTCCTCCTCCTCCTCTCTTCTTTTCCTCTTCCTCCTCCTTCTTCTCCTCATCCCTTTCGTCTTCTTCTTCTTCTCTTCCTTCTCCTGATTATCCTCATCACAAGTGATAATTCGGCTGACCCCATATGTTATCAGCGTTTTTTAGCTTCTTCTTCTTCTTCTTCCCCCTCCTCCTCCTCCTCGACCACATTTTTCTCCTCCTCCTGGTCCTGCTTCTCCTCCTCCTCTTCCTCCTCCTCCTCTTCCTCCTCCTCCTCCTTCTTCCACTTCTTCTTCATCTTCTTATTCGTCTTCTTCTTCTTGCCCAACAACACATAAATCAGTGGACCTGACCCCCATACTTTTATGAGAAAAAAGGGAAATACTGGGCAGCCAATCGAGAAAAAAAAATTACAAAACACAGTGCGTTTTCGATCTATTTGGTCTTCTTCAGGCTGAACAAAATAACCTTTGAAACAATGAGAACGAAGGACCAATAGACAGCCACGTACGTTAATAATGATAATGATGATGATAATAATAATAATAATAATAATAATAATAATATAATGGCAGTTATAGGAGGAAGAAGATGAGAAGAATAGTCACAATGAACGTTATAATGGTAATAACAACAATAATCATTATCATTATCATAAAGAAGATGGGTAAGATAGTGATTAAACTCTAAGAAATCTATAAATAGCTATGACAATCATCGTCATAATCATAATCAGACAGATAATGGTAATAATATAGAGAACGGGAAAGACAGTGAGACACGATGTGATCAATATGAAATTGCATAGATATTTAGAAA
>JADBJO010006946.1:117500-122854 GCA_016801955.1 Conus betulinus
TGATGTCAGGTCGCCGTGAGAACACTCAGCACAGGAGATCATGCACCGCTGTCAAAGTAGGGTCATGTAGAAAAGAAAGTTCCACTTTGATTTGTGTTACATAGATCTGAAGATTACCCATGGAAGTTCGCCCACTCTCACACACACCATTCCTCCCTTATTCTCACAACGACATACCAGCATTACGTCTTGTGCAAGATTATAGTGTAACATCTCTCCATCTCCCTTTCTCTAACAACAGCAGTTGATCCCACTCTCGCTAAGAAAAAGAAATAAACGTAGTTTTCTGAGCCAAATGCATATCATGTGTGAACGA
Source organism: Conus betulinus (assembly GCA_016801955.1). Lineage (NCBI taxonomy): Eukaryota > Metazoa > Mollusca > Gastropoda > Neogastropoda > Conidae > Conus > Conus betulinus. Next base: position 117,817 of record JADBJO010006946.1, read on the forward strand.
CTTGTCTTCTCCCCGTTTACCAGGAGGACAAATCCCTAGAGAGCATCATTTTTTCGCACAACGCCTGCAATCGGAGTGTTGAGTGTGGCAGTTACAGCTGTTGGAAAGTTGTCAGTTAGGCATGGCTTGAACGTAGATGTTCAGAGAATGAGAGAAATTCCCGTCTGTTTTTTTTTTTCCAGTCGTCTTTTCTTTTTTTTTTCTTTCTTTCTATCTTCTCTCTCTCTCTCTCTCTCTCTCTCTCTCTCTCTCTCTCTCTCTCTCTCTCTCTCTCTCTGCCATCACCCCACCATTTTTTACTTCCCTATCGGTATGTGTTTTTTTTTTCACACTCTGCTTGATCCAGCTCTTCCGTGAACATTGCTGCACACACAATCATCTGATTTAAGTGACAGCGATCCACGGGGAGGAATCATTGCCAAGTCGCTGTGAGGTCTCTCATCAGAGGAAACCCTGCACTGCTGCTGAATCGTGTACTACGATCCTTGCTGATGATAGCAACTGCATTTTAGATGAACAAGTGTGAGGATAAAATGTGATCCAGCCTGTTGTGCTGTTTGATTACTGCCATACTGACCTGTCATGTGATGTTTCATCCAGAGGTGTACACGGTGCAGGAAGTAAAAGACATGCCAGCGAAAACAGACAGCCACCACCTATGAGTCTGAACAGACATCTGGGACTCCTTTTCCTGAAAGAAATCAATGCTAACTGCTCAAAGAATAAAACATCACGTTCCGTGTGGCTAAGCCCAGAACTGTGTGCATTCGGTTGTAATTATTCTGATAACAGGAGATTGCCAAGATGGGAGTTATCAATGTAGATTGCCTGGACAAGACAGAGGGTGGGGTTATTAGGAAGGGCCATCTTATGGTTATTTTCTTAAGTCGAAATTGATGAATACAGATAAGAAAACAACATGCTTTCTTGCATCTGATTGTCTGTGGCCATTCCTGCCAAACGAGACGTTTAATACACAGTCCTAGGTGAACCGGGGTCAGAGGAAAGCGATCAGACGGAGATTTGTAGAAGAACAATAATCCCGTGGTTTCTGTGGGGTACCTGGCAGTTAGACACGATGCGGATAGCCCTGCCCAGGCTTATGATGAGACCTACGCAGAAGCCAAAACTGGGAGTTGAAGTCAGGCACGACCAGTGTTTTTCTTTTGACAACAGGGGTTCCAGCGAGACACGAGCGACGTTGGGTGAAGGGTTTTGTGTTTCGTCCCTCTCTTCTTTCTTCTCCACCTCTTCCACCTTTTTCTGTCCCTCTTCCTGCTTCTCCTGTTGTTCTTCCTCGCGATCAATAATTCAAAGGACTCCATGTGGTGCAAGTAGAGGTGCTTGTTTGTTTGGATTTCTTTTTTAATTTTCACTTTAGTGGCGTTGACTGCTTCTTCTTTTTCTTTTTCGTTTGATTCTTCGTCGTCGTCTTCTTTTGCGCTTTCTGCTTTTTCTGTTTCTTCTTCTTAAAGAAAGAAGTAATTCAGCGTACTCTATATGTTGTTTTTTCTGAAAAGCTTTTTGTGAACTTTAACATCAGTGGTTTATTCCTTCTTCTTCAGCGTCTCATCTTTGTTGTTAATTCATTTATCCATCAGCTTCAATCATGCGTAGTGTGGTCTCAAAACTTTGCGGATGTGGTGTAGTGTATATGGACTAGTCCGCACGCAGTGACGCCTCCTTGATGAAACTGAAACTTCAGCGTTCCAGTATCTGGTAGCGTGTGAACTCGTTTACCCTGTTAGGATACTCACACTATACTCGAGAGTATAGTCAGTTCACTCCGTCTTCGTTGAGTGCAGAAATTTTGTGGGAAGAGGTTGCGGAAAAAGATGGATAAAAGATATGGTAGACAGAAAGGACAGTAGACGACAGAACAGCAAAGGAGGAGACAGAGTTACTGAGAGCGAAAGGAAAAGGGGACGTTACTAGCACAGAATGTCCAGAAGGAGGGGGGAACTATTTATACAAAAGACCCCCGGTATCCCTACGGGGGAGGTTTTATTCCTTTTCTGCCTCTCTGTCTGTCTTACTCTCTTTCTTTCTTTCTTTGTTTCTTGCTGTATTTCGTGTTGTTGTTTTTTTTAATTCTCCTTCTTTTATCTTCTCTCTTCAAAAAATCGTTGCTGTTGATCTGTAATGACCTGTAATGATATATATGGAAAAATCTTTATCTGAGAATGCTTTCTCCCCAACATTTTGTTGTATACATTTATGTGACCATGATATTGTCCGGAGATGGGTTACCACACCCTTCCCCCTCCCTTCCTCTTCTCCCCCCTCTCCCCCGCCACACACACACACACACACACACACACACACACACACACACACACACACCGCAACGCCCCTCCCCACCCACCCACCCCCACCACCACCACCACCAATGCAAACGCAAAACAAACAGATAACAATAACCCCGCAAAACAAATGTCCACAATCCGACAGTAACTCCACAGTCGTTTCCAAGTCGAAATGTCCTGCTGCCTCCCACGTGAATATCAGCAAGGAGACTCGGGGCTCCTCTCCTCGTTCTATGAATGGGAAATGGAGATAGACAAAATCAGTTCTAACCCCACTAAGAATCCACCAGGTTGTTAGGTTGTTAAGAAAACTGGAAGAGAGCAGACGCCTAGATGCCCGAGGGACAGGGGATTGGGGGGGGGGGGGGGGGGGGCAGGAAGCTGGAAGAGCCCAATAAACGTCCAGTGTCTGGCCATCCTCTCCTCCCTGTGCTGCTTCTCTCGTACAGACTGCAGGAACTGTTGACAATCAATGGTTGTGGTCACTGAGACTGAGGAAAAGAAAGTGCCACCACAGGGACTTTCTGATCCTGAACACTGGACAAAGAGCAATGAGAACTGAAAACTGGTTTTTTTTCCAGAGTTCGGGGTCAGAAAATGTGATGATCAACTTGAAAGAGATACTGTAGATGGACCCATTTTATTATTCCATTCCTATCAGCACTGCTGGGAGTTTTTTGACTGATGGTGTAAAGATAGAGGTAGACAGACAGACAGTGACGAGCCATACACACACACACACACACACACACACACACACACACACAAACACACACGCACCGCACGCACGCACGCACGCACACTCACTCGCGCGTATGTATGTGTGTATATATCATATATATATATATATATATATATATATATATATATATGTGTGTGTGTGTGTTGTGTGTGTGTGTGTGTGTGTGTGTGTGTGTGTGTGTGTGTGTGTGTGTGTGTGTGTGTGTGTGTGTGTGTGTGTGTGTGTGTGCATGCAGCCTGCAGCACATAAATACAAAGAAAACGAAAAAAAAAGCACCCGTTACATGTCAGTCAGTTAGGAAGCGACAGGACCTTGTTGTGTCGATAAAACCAGTGTTCTAACAGCCTGGCCTCCAAATTAATTAACGGCCGCACGTGCTGTCCTTTCTGCCCTGTCTGTCGGTAGACACTGCGTCACAAAAATAGCCCTCCACAGTTCAGTCCCCGGCTGTCACGGGGAAAACGACTCTTGGCAGTGCCTCCTATTAACGTCATGCAGTGTGGACATTCAGCAGATGCCTGAAACCATCTGACTGAGCAGCTCAGGGTAATGAACACGTCATAAAACAGAAGCAGCTGGATTGCATGTTTTGGACAAAACCGTTCTTGCATGTTTTATTGGTGCTGTACTTCCTGAGATCTTAGCGTCAAATGACTGCACTCATCACTTGTTACGAAAGGGAGGGAATTCCTAGTAATTGTCCAGGAAAGGACGTTCGGGCGGGGAAGTAACTTTTGACTCGCATGGTGATTGTGTCTGGAAATACACGCGCGGTGATAGGACACGGTTGAAGCCAGCTCCACGTGCTTTTTCCTGGTACTGGTGACTAGAAAAAAGACAGAAAGTTCGTTTATACGGGTGGGAATGTTGATTGTAATGAGGTAGTAGTTAGAAATGAACTCGTGTCATATGTTAGCCGTAAGAACCACATAGCTGATGTGAAAGGCTGGAAGTTGGGGAGTGCTGGTGGCTGGGCTATTGAAGACACATACCCTTTTCGCATCAGTCCACTAGTGCGGAAAAGAGCAATACTGAGAGCATAGACACACACACACACACACACACCACACACACACACACACACACACACACACACACACACACACACACACACACACACACACACAAAATGGTGATTTCTATTATTTTCTGTCCACGTCTTTTCTGATTTTTGTTTGTTTGTTTGTTTTTTATTATTATTCTGTCTTCTCTTTTTTTTTTTTTTCCTTTTTCTTTGCATGTGTATGCGTGTGAAAGGGAGAGGGTTGTGGGGATTTTCTGGACATTACAGCACATATTAGATTTTGTTAATAAAGCCTCGGGTATTACTTATGGAAGGTAAAGATTGCACCTCACCCTTCTTACCATCGTGTAGACGTCCCCTCCCTCATACCCGCCTCTCTGTCTCTGTTTGTTTGAACTCTCTCTCCTCTCCTCTCTCTCTCTCTCTTTGTTGTCTGTCTGTCTGTCCTGTCTCTCTCTCTCTCTCCTCTCTCTCTCTCCTCTCTCTCTTTTTTCTCTCTCTCTCTGTGTGTGGTTGTGTGTGTGTGTGTGGTGTGTGTGTGGGTGTGTGTGTGTCTCCCATATCTTTCTTATTGAGCTTGTACATAACCACACTTTTCCTTTGGTTTTTTGCTTATTGAACGCAGTGTTTTGTTCATAACTTCCTGGGGTTTTGGAGGGGAGGACGTGCTTGGTTATGATTTAATCTAGTGAGAAGAGAAGAAATATGTATTGTTTAGAGTTTCACAGTATGTGAGAATGCACACACGGTGGATGATTTTTAAAAAAAAAATTTTTTCTGGAAAAAAAAAATGATTGATTGTTTCTTCGATGAACACTGAGAAAAATTGTTTATGTATGATGTGTCCATGATATCAGTCAAAATGAATGTGTTGTGTGTGTGGTGGGTGTGTTGGTGTGTGTGTAAGAAGAAAGACCTACAGGGTCTAATTGATTTGATGCAAGTGTATACTTTTCCATGCAATCG
>JADBJO010006947.1:0-5000 GCA_016801955.1 Conus betulinus
GACTTGGCAAAGATCAGAAATTGAGAAAAAAAAATCTTTTTTTTAGAAGATAAAAATAAATGGGAAAATGTATATCATAAATATGAAAACCCTTCACTAGCTGCATGAGGAAGCTATCGCAATCCCTCTGAAAGACACATGTATCGCCTGCTCCGAGGCCTTTCGTCCGCTGGATCGGACTCATCAGGGAGACACGGCTGATTGTGTTTGTGCTCTTTGGCGTCAGATGAGACACACCACAGTCCATAATTCTGTGGTGTTCCGACCGCCAAGGGTTCGAAAAAGAATCAACAGCACCCCCAGAGCAGCCAGCGAAAGGTAGTAGAATTAAACAAAACGAAAGTGTGGAGAGGAAAAAAGTTGTTGAAACTAAAAACATTTCGCAACAGTATAAAATGTAAGGGACATCTTTGAGCCTATGCTTGAGGATCCATTTAAGGATGCAAGGGAGATCAAAAGATATGGAACAGTCTGAGTGGTCAGCTCTGCTGTTCATAACCCAAGCATTGTCAGCGGCTAAGAATTGTGCAGAACAACCCTTCCTTGGATTCTCTCTCCTCTCTCTCTCCTCTCTCTCTCTCTCTATATATATATATATATATATATATATATATATATATGAAGAATACTTCTAAAACGCTAATAAAATTCTTAAAGTGCTCAACCCCTTGGGGAGCAACATCTGTTAAAAATAAGATGATAAAAGGAAGTTTTAAAACTTCCTTTTATCATCTTATTTTTAACATAGATATATATATATATATATATATATATATATATATATATTTATATAATATATATATATATATATATATATATAGAGAGAGAGAGAGAGAGAGAGAGAGAATACCACTAAAATGTTGTTCGGTTTTTCAGGTTGTTTTACAGTTCAGGGTGCGTTTTGCTGACAACGATTTCCATTTGTGCCTGCAGTTTGTTTTACTATTTCTACTTTAGTATTTAGGGTTTGCTAAGTATGGTTTTGCATAGTATTAACCATTTTTCTGTTGAACATAGGTTGCATCTTTTTTGAAATGTTATTGTATGGTGATGCCTTTTTTATGATTTTCCAGGATATGTTATAGTTTATTTTTTTTGTCTTTAAGTCTCCAAATATATTTGCTCAGTTCTGTTTGGTTTTTGTATTTTTCTTTGTTGAATGACTGTTTATGGTTTGCATATCTGGTTTTGAGTGATTTTCAGTGATCCCTATGTATGTTTCTTTTTCATTTTCTGATGTCACAGTGGCTTGGTATACAATGTTGTTATAGAGGCATTTGTTGCTTAAGGGACACTGTTCTTTTTTTTAGTACAATTGCAGGATTTCCTTTCTTCACCCTTCTTTGCTGTGTTGCTTTTCATTTTGTTGGATGAATCAATTATATTTTTAAGGTTAGGCATGCATGAATATGATAGTTTGATGGTGTTCTTGTTGAATATTTTGGACAATTTTTGTTCTTCTTTGGGAAGGATGCTGTCAAAATTTTGAAAAAATTCTTTCCCTACGTTTGTTTTTACTCGTCCATGACAGATTAGATAATCTCTTGTTTATTGCATGGGGTATGGTTTTCAGTATAGATGGTGGGTGGTTGCTACTGATGTTTACATAAATGGAGACACACACACACACACACACACACACACACACACACCACACACACATATATATATATATATATATATATATATATATATATATATATATATATATATATATTATGGCGTATAGTACATGCATAATCTACCCATATTTCATATATATATATATATATATATATATATATATATATATAAAGGCAGAGAGACAGAGAGAGACAGAGAGAGAGAGAGAGAGAGAGAGAGAGAGAGAAGAGAGAGAGAGAGAGAGAGGGAGACAGACAGACAAACATAAGACAGACAGAGATCGAGCGAGAGTCTGAGAAGAGATATAATAGACACAGACAGACAGACACCTATGTGCACATTAACACCCTCTAGCCTTTCAAGCGCATTCGTCAGCTCATACAATAAAATATCTGAAATGTCAGTAATCTCATTTCATCATCTTTCTGACAGTAGCAAGTCAAGGTGATCAGATGGATGGCACAGAAATGACACGCGTGTGCCTCTGGTCTTGTGATGAAACATGGTCCCCCGAAGACGAAGTGGCTGCTGTCGTGGTGGGACTGAAGGCTAAAGGTGATGGGACGGATGGCACAAAAAATGACATGCATGCGCTCACTCTAATCTTGTGATGAAACATTGTCCTTAAAAGACGAAGTGTGCTACTTTAATGGTGGGATTCAAGGCTGTAGCATACGCAAAAAAAAAATCACTTTACGGCAAACCGAGAGAGCTAGAGAGAGAGACGGAGAGAGAGAAGAGAGAGAGAGAGGAGAGAGAGAGAGACAGACAGACAGACAGGACAGACAGACAGACAGACTTAGGAGACAGAGAGAGAGAGAGAGTCAGACCGACAGACAGACAGAAACACAGACACGGGAGAGAGAGGGGCGGCAGGAGGAGAGAGAGAGAGAGAGAGGAGAGAGAGAGAGAGAGAGAGAGAGAGAGAGAGAGAGAGAGTCAGACAGACAGACGGAAACTTTGATATTGCGCTCACACCCCTTCTGCAACCAACCTAGGATTTATTATATCTGATGACTTATCACTTGATAAGCACACATCGCACATTTGCAAATCAGCTTATGCAGCTCTACGCCAGAGTAGTTCTATTCGTCACTATCCCACAATAGCAGCAACAAAAAAACATTAGTCTGTGCCTTTGTCCTCTTTAGACTTGATATTTGCAACGCCCTTTTAGCGGGATGCCCTAAAAGATCTATAGATAAGTTACAAAAGGTGCAAATTCCGCTGCAAGACTAGTATTTAAGGCTAAAAAAAAAGAGAGAGATCATGTTACACCTTTGTTACAAACGCTACACTGGTTGCCCATTGAAGCACGCATTCAGTACAAGCTATCCCTCCTTTGCCACGATTTCTTCTCAAAGTCTTCTCCAGCTTATTTTTCCCGATCTGCTGTCCATTTTACTCACCATCCCGACCACTCCGTTCATCTACAGATCATCTGACTTTGTGTATTCCGAGGACTCGCACTAGGACTTTTGGCGAACGTTCTTTTTTTCATTTGCTGCCCCAAGACAATGGAATTCACTGCCCAAATCTATCCGCTATGTTCAGCCAAAATCATCTTTTTAAAAAGGCATTAAAAACATATTTATTTAAATTGCATTATGATTCCAAATAAACACCCATCTTTCTTAATGTCCTTGTGTTATAAAACATAACATTAGGTAACCAATCATTTTTTACATCTTGTCATATTGCTGTGTGTGTGTTGTGTGGGGGGGGGGGGGGGGGTGTGTGCGTGTGTGTGTGTGTGTGTGTGTGTGTGTGTGTGTGTGTGTGGGTGTGTGTGTGTGTGTGTGTGTGGTGAACGAGTTGTTCTTGTTGACATATCGTTTTACAAACGAGCTATAAATCTTATATGTGTGAATTTTATTGTTCTAGTTTGCTTGTTCATTTTCAAATGCTTTCCGTTATTGAATTTCATGGTGACATAAGCTTATATATTTCGTGTATGTTGTCCTTTTTTGTTTTCATGTAAAGCTCGGGGAGCGGGGTCGTAGACCGCGAAACCGCGCTATAGAAGTCCGCACATTATATTATATATTATTATTATTATTATTATTATTATTATTATTATTATCATCATCATTATTATTATCATACTATTGTTGTTGTTGTTGTTGTTGTTATATAGAGTCAGACAGACAGACAGAGATCGAGCGAGCGTCTGAGAGAGAGAGAGAGAGGGGGAGAGAGAGAGAGAGGGGGGGGAGTGGACAGACAGACATCGACAGAACGACTGAGGAGAGAGGACAGAGACAGAGATGCAAAGAGACACACAGACACACAGACAGAGACACACACAGACAGACACACACACACACACACACACACACGCACGCACGCACACACACACACGCACAGACAAGAGAGAGAGAGAGAGAGAGAGAGAGAGAGAGAGAGAGAGAGAGAGAGAGAGAGAGAGAGAGAGGAGAGAGAGAGAGAGAGAGTTCTCTGAAAGAGATGATCAGTTCCTGTCCCACAGGGCTCATGTCGTGATGAGGATGTATGACCCAGTCTTCTGATTATTGGGGGATGCTGCTCACCCTGTTTGCCCCGCAGACATTGGCCACTGCTGCTGGGGGGGGGGGGGGGTCCTGGGGGGCAAATCATTAGAGGGAGCACAGCAGTCCTGTTTGGCGTGTCTGATTTATCCGACTTCCCTCCTGACAGATTACCTCAGCGGTAAACAAAATCTCCACATTTTTGTTGACCCCGTGGTGGTAGATCGTGGGGACTATGCACTGGGTATTTTTTGGGCAATCAAGGATTTCTTTGTCATTGGTCATGTGCAACATGATAGAGGTGCTGTAACTAGTCCACTTGTACAGGTTGTCTGTCTAGAGCTCTTCGTTTCTTGTTGTAATACAGAAAGACATGAAGCTATGCTGCTTAAACACAAGAAGCATGATTAATACGTCTGTACTTCTCCTTCTTCACTTCAAGCTTTTTCAAAGTCTGACAGAAATTGTTACATAGTGTCACCCTTCCAGAAAAAAAGAAAGAAAAAATGTCATATTGAAACGTTTTGCTCATGACAAACGCTACATGATATTGAACATTGTTCATCCACTCAAAACAATGTTTACCCTCAAGTTTGTTTACACTGTTCGAATTTGAAACCATTCAAAGTTCACATCTTTTTATTTGCACAATTTCAATGAAGGCTTTATTTCACATAAATCTCGATGCTAATTTCTGATCCCAACTGAAAAAACAGCATTATGATTTAAATTTATAACAGTCTAAGTGCTTCACGATCCATACACTCGTTTCATCGAGGGAATCTGTGGCTGGCAGAGCTGAACGAAGAGCCGCCTGCTGGCGTTAAGGATGATGTATTTCTTTCAAAACGAAGTGATTGAGGGCGGAAA
>JADBJO010006947.1:7500-12500 GCA_016801955.1 Conus betulinus
TGTTCGGTTTTCCGATTGTTTACAGTTCAGGGAGCGTTTGCTGACAACGATTTCCATTTGTGCCTGCAGTTGTTTACTATTTCTACTTTAGTAGTTTAGGGTTGCTAAGTATGGTTTGCATAGTATTAAACATTTTTTCTGTTGAACATAGGTTGCATCTTTTTGAAATGTTATTGTATGATGATGCCCTTTTTATGATTTTCCAGGATATGTTATACTTTATTTTTTTGTCTTTAAGTCTCCAAATATATTTGCTCAGTTCTGTTTGGTTTTTGTATATTTTCTTTGTTGAATGACTGTTTATGATTTGCATATCTGGTTTTGAAGTGATTTTCAGTGATCCCTATGTATGTTTCTTTTTCATTTTCTGATGTCACAGTGGCTTGGTTTTCAATGTTGTTTATAGAGGCATTTGTTGCTTAAGGGACACTGTTTCTTTTTTTAGTACAATTGCAGGATTTCCTTTCTTCACCCTTCTTTGCTGTGTTGCTTTTCATTTTGTTGGATGAATCAATTATGTTTTTAAGGTTAGGCATGCATGAATATGATAGTTTGATGGTGTTCTTGCAGAGATGCGAACCACAAACCCCAGGATCACCAGAAGCACGAGTCCGGCGCTCTACCAACTCAGCTATTCTGACTCGCTTTTATTGTCTTATCTGAAGAACTAGCACCCTGATCTCACGGGGGAAAAAAGAAACGTCCTATGCCAGACTCAAACCTCGAATCCATTCCCACCCCAGGCAAGTCTATTATCCCATCAGGCCTCATTTGCCATGTGCATATCAATCTCCTGTTCAGACTTTGTGGCTCTGGTGGAACTGAAAAAAAATGCTGCTGCTGCAGTTTCAGAAAAAAAATGCTGCTATGAAGATCAAATGGGAGTGGGGGTGTGTGTGGGGAGGGGGGGAGATATGACCCCCTCGACACCAGTGTGCTGGGAAAGTGCGTTGCGACCTCAGCGCCAGGAAGGCGATCATTTATTATCGTTTAATCTCCTTGGGGCGACGATGTCATTGCAAATCACTCCACTTGTATTTGAGAGTTGGCGCTATTCATATTACGAAATGAGGCTGATACTCAAACACGAGGAAAGTTAAAAAAAAAATAAGATTAAAATTTAAAAAAAAAAAGATTTTTTTTTAAAGAGAGAGGGGATGGGAGTGGAGGAGGGAACAAGATCCTATAAGCAGCTAACTGCCCATATTTTTTGCTTCAATTGTGGTAATCAGTGTCTGAACCCACCTCTCTCTCTCTCTCTCTTCTCTCTCTCTCTCTTTCTGGGTTGGCTGGCTAGCTGGCCGTAAATCTGTCTGTCTGTCATCTCTGTCTGTCCTCCTCTCTCTCTCCTCTTTTCTGTCTGTCTGTCTTGTCTGTCTGTCTGCCAGCCTGTTGGTAGGTCGGTCGGTCGGTCTGGTCTGTCGTCTCTCTTGGTCTCCTCTCTCTCTCAGCTTTAATCTCTCTCTCTCTCTCTCTCTCTCTCTCCTACCATCACCCCAGTCACTGTCTGTCTGTCTGTCTTGTTGTCTGTTCTGCCAGCCTACATGTCTGTCCTTCTGTCTGTCTTCGCTCTGATAGTCCGTCTGTCTGTCTGTTGTGTTCTGTGTCTGTTTGTCTATCTGTCTGTTTGCGTGTCTTGTTGTGTCTGTCTGTCTGTCTGTCTGTCTGTCTCTCTCTCTCTCTCTCTCTCTCTCTCTCTCTCTCTCTCTTCTCTCTAGCCAACTGTCTGCTGAAACAGCTTTAATCGGCTTCCTGCCTAATACGTTGAGATGTGAGAGTGTGTGTGTGAGAGAGAGAGAGAAGAGAGAGAGAGGAGAGAGAGAGAGAGAGAGAGAGAGAATTGGGGAGGAGAATGTAAAAAAAAATGTAAGAGGGAGAAGGGCGATGTGTTTTCAAATCAATTATTAACAACATTTGTGTGTGTTAGTAGCATCATAGCAAGTTACGGTGACTCTGTGTGTGTGTGTTTGTGATAATGGTGTGTGGTGTGTGTTTTGACAGTCCTGACCTACTGCACGGTGCAAACATGTAGGTTTCGTGTATCTGTATGGTGTGGTGCGCGCGCGTGCGAGAGAGAGAGAGAGAGAGAGAGAGAGAGCATTGTGTGTGTGTTGTGTGTGTGTGTGTGTGTTGTTTGTGTGTGTGTGTGTGTTTGTGTGTGTGTGTGTGTGTGTGGTGTTGTGTGCGCGCGCGCGCGCGCGGGAGCATACTCGCAAGCCTGTGTGCGTGCGCGCGTGTTTTGTTAATGTCCACCCGTGTCTGTGTGTTGTATCTGTGGTCTGTGCGTCTGTGTCACGGTGTTGTGTTGGTTTTGCACGCAACGTGCGTAAACGTTATAAAAAACTCATGCTGTTTTGGCATCCTTGGCTTCCTTTGAGGCAGGGGGCGAAGAAAAGACCCTGGGGGAGAGCGATGGGGTTGTTTGGCTGTGAGCAATATTATGACAGTGACGACAGATGGCCACGGCAAACCACAACACTCGGCACTCAACGAGGCGTTCAGCTCTCTCTGGCGATCGGAGATACCAAGACAGCGTTTCATCAGTCATCCTGTCGCGCGGCACGCTGGCAGTTGTTTGCTCATTGCTACGGCTAACACTGACGATTGCCCAGGAGTCGTTTGAAGGTGAAGGAGAGGTCTGCGGTCGACTGCAACACCTTACCCAGCTTTTTTTCCACTACCCTTTCTACTTTACTCATCTGCTGATCATTTCCTTCCGTTCTTCTTTTTTTTTTTTTTCTTTTCTTTTTTCTTCCATCCTTTCATTCTTTCCTTTTTTTCCTACCTTCGTTCCTTTGTTTTCCCTTTCTTTGACAGACAGACAGACAGACAGACAGACAGACCGACAGATGGACAGACGGACAAACAGACAGACAGAGATCTTTAAAAACCGAGTCCTGTAAGAAATAGACGGTTGCTTCAAGTGTCTATTCAGCAGAAGTTTTAACGGAGCTCTACGTTAAATGTTTACTGAGTAGAATGTTTCTTTCTGAATTTCATTTTCGTCAACCTTAGAGCCGCATTTACTTGTTTGTTCGATTGTTTGTTTGTGTTTGGTTTTTTTTCAGAACGTTCCACGTCCAAGGTATTACATCTGAGACTGAGAATGGAAATGGAGACTGTACGAATCGTAGAAATGTTCTTCTCGCTCCGGAGAAGGAAGGAAGGAAGGAAGGAAGGGAGGGAGGGAGGGAGGGAGGAAGGAAGGAAGGAAAGAAAGAGGAAGGAAGGAACTGTGTGTGGTGATGACAACAATTCAGCAAAAGTTTATTTTAATCCGTAATTTTGGCGAGATACTTAACATTCTCGCCTTGTCTGATTCACAATTGAATTAGAGAATGTAGAGGACATTCTTGCTTTCAGTTCAGAGCATGCAGACCCTGATGCAGTGAGGCCGGGAAACAGTAGCATGTCAATTGATGAAATGAAAAGGGTTTAGTTACCGCCAAAGACACAGACAAACAGATTACAGGAGTAAACACAATGCATTTCGACCTCTTGAGCTTCTTCAGGCAAAAAAACAAGCAACATTTAGGACAGTGAAAACGAAGAACGAGAAACCACTTTTATCTTCTCATATTCGCCCCCCCCCCCCCCCCCCCAAATTGCTTTTTCTTTCGCTTTATCATTCGCCCTCAGTCACTTCGTTTTGAAACTAAGTCAAACTGATGAGTCTAATGAAAGACTGGCAAAGATAATCTACAGAAAGTTGTGAACCCCCTAAGAAGTTACGCTCTGCAAGAGAGCTCATGAGATTCACATCTTTTCGCTTCTCGATGTGCTAGAAGATATGAAAAAAAAAAAACATGTCGATTGTATATTGTGACGGACATGGGATTTTTTTTTGTGTTTGTTTGTTTGTCTTTTTCATAAATATTGTGCGTATTGATATGAACGTGTTTTGTTAGAGGGAAAAACGAAAACCCGAGTAGTCGGTCAGAAACAAAAACCATTCTTGCACAAGGTACTTAGCAGCATTTTGCCAAATGTAGCTTCAGTACTAGCAGGAACACGACTAACTGTGGACAAAGGGAAGAGAAGATGACGGAGGGCGCAGCGAGAACTGATGCGTATACTTCTTAGACTTGAAACCTGTAGACACAATAGTGTACTAAAATTCTACATTTCAAACAGCGCCTTAACTGTAATAGTTCTGTAAGGGACAAGCATATTAAGTGAAGCTTTAGTTCTTCGTAATTTTTCCGTTCTAATGATCCATATGTCAAATTTCGGCAGCAACAACTTGATTTAAAAAAGATAGAGATTCCATTTTCTCTCACACTTCAGACTGTATACTAAGGTAATGGTGGGTCTCTAAGTGTTGCTTGCTTGCTTGTTTGCTTGCTTGCGTGCGCGCGCGCGCGCGCACACACACACACACACACACACACACACACACACACACACACACACACACACACACACACACACACACAATGTGCATGTAGATTCCCCCCCCCCCCCCCCCACCACACACACACACAAAGCTGATCGTGTTCTATGAACTAAGGCTTACACAGAGAAAGGGAAGAAAACCAAAGTCATGATCATAAAATCCCACCGCTGGCATTCTCTGCATGTCATAAATGCAGCGTTGGAATAATCTACAAATGAGCTGGGATGAACAAGTGAACCATTCTCCCCCCATCGTCCCCAGCTGATCTCCACCCAGACCACCCTCTGACCACACAACCACCTGGATTTTGTAGCGTTAACGAAGCAGCAAGACAACAGGTGGCTGGAGAGAGAGAAGGCTGGAGTTATAACAGACAGAGTGGAGAGTTTGATGCGCTGGACAGCGGGGGAATACAAAAGACATGATCGTTTGCTTGAGAGGAGATTTAGGTTTTGATCTTCGAAGGTGAGGAGTGGCGGCGATTTAATGGACGATCTGTGACTGACGGTTCAGCAGATCTGAGGTTTTTTTTTTGTTTGTTTGTTTGTTTGTTGTTTGTTTTTTTTAAAGGTGTTGGTGGATTTCTTGGGGAGGAAAAGAAGGC
>JADBJO010006947.1:27500-32500 GCA_016801955.1 Conus betulinus
GTGTGTGTGTGTGTGTGTGTGTGTGTGTGTGTGTGTGCGTGTGTGTTGTGTGCATGCGTGCGTCCGTGTGTGTGTGTGGTGTGTGTGTGTGTGTGTGTGTGTGTGTGTGTGTGTGTGTGTGTGTGTGTGTGTGTGTGTGTGTGTGTGTGTGTGTGTGCATATGTGTGTGTGTGTGTGTGTGTGTGTGTGTGTGTGTGTGTGTGTGTGTGTGTGTGTGTGTGTGTGTGTGTGTGTGTGTGTGTGTGTGTGTGTGTGCGTGCGTGCGGGCGCGCTTGCGGGCGCGAGTGTGGGTGTGGGTGTGTGCGCGATCGCTTATCAGCCTGTCTGAGAGTTGTTCCAGACTGTGATGCCACTATGACAGAAAGGTTTATCACCTCCCTCGTCGCCAGACCCCACGACTCCGGCTAGATGCTAGATGTCTCATCTACTATGTTCAACAGACCTTAACTGGCTCGGCGTTTCAAAGAGCTGTTGTGAAAAAACAGAGGAAAGGTGGATATAAACCAATGATGATGGGCTGGTATGATAACGGAGGCACAGCAGACTTGTTTTGTAGGTAGTGGGTACATTAAAGAAAATAGGGCAAATTCTTGCTTTCAAGAATTGCTTTTGCTGCTGAACACGCCCCCCCCCCCCCCCCCCCCCCCCCCCCCCCCAAAAAACTATGCACTATTATTGACAAAAACAGATGTACATGTCCCCCGTCCTCACAAAATTGGAGTTTGTTTTGTCTGTTTGCTTTTGTGCACTATATCTAACTGTTTTAAATGACTGAAAACGGAGGGACATGGAGTTTCTTGTCTGCCCAGGCATATACTTTGACACCCTACCAACTGCCGTTAAAGAAAAGAAGAAAGAAAGACAGACAGAATGTAAAGGAAAGAAAGAAAGAAAGAACGTAAAAAATTGAAAGAAAGAAAGAGAAAAAGAAAGAAAGAGAGAAAGAAAGAAAAAAGACAGAAGAAGAAGAGAAGAAGAAGAAGAGAAAGAAGAAGAAGAAGAAGGAGGAGGAGGAGGAGGAGGAGGAGGAGGGAGGAGGGAGAAGAAGAAGAAGAGAAGAAGAAAGAAGAAGAAGAAGAAGAAGAAGAAGAAGAAGAGAGAAAAAGAAGAAGACACGTTTCTTTGACAGCCTACAAACTGTCATCAATAGAGAAAAAGAAAGAAAAGAACACAAAAAAGAACACACACACACACACACACACACACACACACACACACACACACACACACACACACACACACACACACACCATTACAATTCATGGAGATACTGCATCATGGTTACATATGCCATTTTTACTCTAAATCCCTTCATTTTAGATTTTAAAAAAAATATATACTGTTTCATACTTGCCGGACATTTGAAATTTTCATTGTACGAAAATCTTCGCGTGAAAAAAATGATTTTCATCTTATAAATCAAGGTGTATATTATTTGAAAAAATCATATCGGGATCTAAGCAAAAACAAACTGACTTTAGAAGAAAAGCAGGAGCTACAATTTAAGAAAGACCCACTTGGCATGTTTTGATCGCATGGTAAGTCCATTTTATAGGTTACAAAACACACACACACACACACACACACACACACACACACACACACACACACACACACACACACACACACACACACACACACACGATGGAGAGAGGGAATGGAGACAGACACAGAGAGAGAGAGAGAGAGAGAGAGAGAGAGAGAGAGAGAGAGAGAGAGAGAGAGAGAGAGAGAGAGAGAGACAGAGACAGAGACAGAGAGACAGAGAGACAGAGAGAGAGAGAGAGACTGAGAGAGATAACATAAAAGAGCTTGCAAAATAAATAAAGTGGCATAATAAAATCATAGATATCGCATTTGTAATGGCCTGAACGTTCTGAGGAAATACATACATACACCCATAAACACACACACACATAGAGAGACAGACAGACAGACAGACAGACAGACAGACAGACAGACAGACAGACAGGTATTGTGTCGAACCTGAATGTGTCCCTCTTTACCGGATTTGATTCCAGACGACACACAGACTGACGAAGGAGTGTGAGACTTTCTTATGCAGACCAGGTCTCCCTCTCCATGTCTCTCTCAGCTTGCTAAACAACCTCGCCTCACCGTTAGGGCGTCTTCTGTCTTCTGGCAGCGACAGTGTTTGGGATCAAGGGCTGGAATGATTCCGGTCGATGAGCCGCTCAGGAAAAGTTAATGGTGTCCAGCTGAGTGTAGGGAGCATTACGTTCGCGGCACAATGCATGAGTACGGTTGTGGCACAATGCCGTGTGTGTACGGTTGCGGCACAATGCCGTGTGTATGGTTGTGGCACAATGCCGTGTGTACGGTTGTGGCACAATGCCGTGTGTACGGTTGTGGCACAATGCAACGTGTACGTTGTGGCACAATGCCGTGTGTACGGTTGTGGCACAATGCCATGTGTACGGTTGTGGCACAATGCCATGTGTACGGTTGTCGCACAATGCCATGTGTACGGTTGTGGCACAATGACATGTGTACGTTTGTGGCACAATGCCATGTGTACGGTTGTGGCGCAATGACATGTGTACACTTGTGGCACAATGCCATGTGTACGGTTGTGGGCACAGTGCAATGTGTACAGTTGTGGGCACAATGACATGTGTACGGTTGTGGCACAATGCCATGTGTACGGTTGTGGCACAATGCCATGTGTACGGTTGTGGCACAATGCCATGTGTACGGTTGTGGCACAATGCCATGTGTACAGTTGTGGCACAATGCCATGTGTACGGTTGTGGCACAATGCCATGTGTACGGCTGTGGCACAATGCCATGTGTATGGTTGTGGCACAATGCCATGTGTATGGTTGGCACAATGCCATGTTTACAGTTACAGTACAATGCCATTTTAACAATTGCGGCACAACACCACGTTTGCGGCTGCGGCACAGCGCCATGTTTACAGTTGCGGCACAATGCTATGTTTACAGTTGTGGGACAATACCATATTTATGGCCATGTTGTGGCACAATGCCATGTTTACAGTTGCGGCACAATGCTATGTTTACAGTTGCGGCACAATGCCATGTTTATGGTTGTGGCACAATGCCATGTTTGCAGTTGCAGCACGAATGCCATCTTTACAGTTGCGGCACAATACCATGTTTTATGGTTGTGGCACAATGCCATGTTTGCAGTTGCAGCACAATACCATGTTTATGGTTGTGGCACAATGCCATGTTTGCAGTTGCGACACAATGCCCATGTTTATGGTTGCCGCACTATACCATGTTTACAGTTACAGTACAATGCCATGCTAACAGTTGCCGCACAATACCATGTTTACAGTTACAGTACAATGCCATGTTAACAGTTGCCGCACAATACCATGTTTACAGTTACAGTACACTGCCATCTTACAGTTGCGGCACAATACCATGTTTATGGCTGTGGCACAATGTAATGTTGACAGTTGCGGCACAATGCCATGTTTACGGCTGCGGCACAATGCCATGTTTACGGCTGCGGCACAATGCCATGTTTACGGCTGCGGCACAATGCCATGTTTACGGCTGCGGCACAATGACATGTTTACGGGCTTGGCACATTGCCATGTTTACGGCTGCGGGACAATGCCATGTTTACGGCTGCGGCACAGTGTAATGTTTACGGCCTTGGCACAGTGCCATGTTTACGGCTGCGGGACAATGCCACGTTTACGGCTGCGGAACAATGCCATATTTACGGCTGCGGCACAAGTGTAATGTTGACGGCTGCGGCACAGTGCCATGTTTACGGCCTTGGCACAGTGCCATGTTTACGGCTGCTGGTCAATGCCACGTTTACGGCTGCGGAACAATGCCATGTTTACGGCTGCGGGACAATGCCATGTTTACGGCTGCGGCAGAGTGTAATATTGACGGCTGCGGCACAGTGTAATGTTTACGGCCTTGGCACATTGCCATGTTTTTGCGGGACAATGCCATGTTTACGGCTGTGGCAGAGTGTAATGTTGACGGCTGCGGCACAATGCCATGTTTACGGCTGAGGCAGAGTGTAATGTGACGGCTGCGGCACAGTGCCATGTTGACGGCTGCAGCACAATGCTATGTTTACGGCTGCGGGCACAATGCCATGTTTACGGCTGCAGCACAATGCCATGTTTACGGCTGCAGCACAATGCCATGTTTACGACTGCAGCACAATGCCATGTTTACGGTTGCAGCACAATGCCATGTTTACGGCTGAGGCACAGTGTAATGTAGACGGCTGCGGCACAGTGCCATGTTGACGGCTGCAAGACAGTGCCATGTTTTAAAGCTGCGGCACCATTATTAACACAGTGCAGAAATGGCGATTGCACGTTTGCGACACACGGGACGACTTTGGAACAAGCACACAGGTTATTGCCTGTCAGTATGCCATTATTTTCAGTTCTCTACATTCTGGAACGGATGGCACATGAACACGTAAAATGCCCTTTGGCAACCTGAGCAGTTCGTTTTGTTTGTTACTGGGTTCATCAGCATCCTTTTCCTTATTGATAAAAACGTCTCTTCTCTGTCAATGCTGAATGCAACTGTACAGAACAAGGTAATCACTCTAGGCACAGCAAACACTTGTGCTATTGTTGATATCTTACTGGTGTTTGCAAGAATGATTGAATACATGAATAAATACATGAATGAGTAAAGTAAATAGAGGATGTAAAGTAAATAATAGGTAAATATAGAGTATAGATAATAAAGTAAGTAAAGTAAATAAGTACTAATGATTTTCAGATTAAATTCTAAAGAAAATCCAGGTAAACTTAGTACACTTGACACCGATTAAGGTCAACTCAGTATAAGTTAACTAGATCTTTTTACCAAAAAAAAAAAAACGAGCAAGCGTTACAGATGCTTCGAGCGTAACAGATACCACAAGTACAACAGATGCCACAAATTTAGCAGATGCCACAGAAGTAACAAATACTGCCAAGTGTCACAGATGCTGCAAAGGTAACAGATACTGCAAGCATAACA
>JADBJO010006947.1:37500-45000 GCA_016801955.1 Conus betulinus
GTTATTAAGGTTGCATGAGAGAGGCGTCTAGTTTAGTAGTTAAGTAGTTAGTTTTAGTTTTGGGATATGGGTGGGTTGTGTAAACATGGCATGAACGAAAAGACCATAATGATTCTCCAAACCAAAAAAAAACCTCCCAGTATTTAGTGTTTAATTAGATAATAAAATGCATCTTCGTTCGAGACCGGAATGAATCACTTTGTAAACGAGATAGAAAAAAAAAAAAAAAAAACAAAAAAAAAAAAAAAAAAATGTCGAATATTGACCGTACTCTGCACTATGATTTAGCACGCTTAATCGGAATCAATGCCCATCCGCGCCATGTGCACACCCCAACTACTGGGATTCCGGATGATGTGAAAATAAGGAAAATAATGCGATGAACCCTGCCTGTGTGTGTTTAGAAAATCGGACAAGACATTCGTTTTTTGCGGGGGGGGGGGGGGGGGGGGGGGGGGGGGGGGGGGGGGGGGGGCGGGGGGGGTGGGGGGGGGGGGTGGGGGGGGGGGGGGGGGGGGGGGGGGGGGGGGGGGGGGGGGGGGGGGGGGGGGGGGGGGGGGGGGGGGGGGGGGGGGGGGGGGGGGCTGGGGGGGGGGGGGGGGGGCGGGGGGGGGGGGGGAGGGGGGGGGGGTTGGTAGGGGGGGCGGGGTGGGGGGGGGGGGGGGGGGGGGGGGGGGGGGGGGGGGGGGGGGGGGGGGGGGGGGTGGTGGTGCGGGGGGGGGGGGGGGGGGGGGGGGGGGGGGGGGGGGGGGGGGGGGTGGGGGGGGGGGGGGGGGGGGGGGGAGAGGGGGGGGGGGGGGGGGGGGGGGGGGGGGGGGGGGGGGGGGGGTTTGGGGGGGGGGGGGGGGGGGGGGGGGGGGGGGGGGGGGGGGGTGTTGGTATTTAGGGGTCGGGGTGGGGGGGGGGGGGGGGTTAGGGGGTAGGGCTTAGACTGGTAGGGGTATACTACAGTAGGGTAGTGGGAGTGTGTGGGGGGTTCACGGGGGGGGGGGGTGGGGGGGGTTAGGGGTAGGTATAGGTATGGGGGAGGGTATGGACTGGGGTAGGTACTAGGGTAGGTAGGGGTAGGGTGGTAGGGGGGGGGGGTACTAGTGGGGTATACTAGGGGGGGGGGGGTAGGTTAGGTGGGGGGTTTAGGGGTTAGGGTAGGGTGGGTACTGGGGGGGTGGGGGTAGGGTAGGGTGGTGGTACTAGGGGGGGTGGGGATGGGGGGGGTAGGTACTAGGGGGATGGGGTAGTGGTGGGGGTGGTACTGGGTACGGCGGTGGGTACTGGTAGGGGTGGGGGTAGCGGGACTGGTTACGGGGCTGGGTACTGGGGTAAGGTCGGGTCGTGGGGTGGGGGGGGTTATGGTGGTAGGGGTAGGTACTATAGCTACGGGGGTAGTAGGGGTAGGGGTGGGGTAGGACGGTGGGTGGGGGTTTATTTTGGTGTGGTTACGGGGGGGGGGGGGGGATGGTAGGGGGGTACTGGGGGTACGGTGGTGGGTGGGGGGGGGGGGTAGGTAAAGGGGGGGGTACTAGGGGCGTGGTGTGGGTAGGTACTAGGGGAGGTAGGTGGGGGTTATAGGTATAGGTACTGGTATAGGGTAGGGGGGGATAGGTTGGGGTACGGTTACTAGCAGGGGGGGGGGGGGGGTAGGTAAGGGGGGGGGGGTTTAGGTTTTTTTTAGCGGGGGGGGGTTGGGTACTAGGGGGTACCTGGGTGGGGCGTGGGTAGGTTAGTTTACTGGCATATGGTTAAAAGGTTAGGTGGACGGGTATACTTATAGGGGGGGGGGGAGTACGTTGGTAGGGGGGTACTGTGGTACTGGTAGGGGGCGGGTAAGTTGGGGGTTACTAGGGGGTACTAGGGTGGTAGTTAGGTTGGGTACTAGGGGTTATACTGGTACTAGGGGTGGTAGGGGGTAGGGGTACTATAGGGGGGGGGGGGGGTTGGTGGGGAGGGGGTATACAGGGGGGGACTAGGCATGGTTGGATTAGAGCGGGTACTGGGGTACAGGGTTACTTATAGGGGGTGTAATAGTGGGGTAGGGTGTAATATGGGGTTATGGTTGGGTGGGTGGTGGGACTGGGTTACTAGGTAGGGGGGTATAGGTTAGGTATGACTGGGGAGGGGGTTAGGTACGTTAGGGGGTAGGTATAGGGTAGGGGGGGGTTACTGGGTGTAGTGGAGTAGGTAGGGGTAGGTATGGGGGGGGGGGGGGGGTAGGGGTAGGCGTGGTACTTAGTGGAACTGTGTTGGGGTTTACTCTCTGAGGTTTTAGGAGGGGGTTGGGGGTTTTTACCGGGGGTATAGGTGGTTTGGGTATATTACTACGGGTACTGGTGGGTACTATGGTTGGTTAGGGGAGGCTTGGTACCGTGTACGTACGGGGGCGTAATACTTACTACCTCTAAGGTTTTAGTACTTGTTTAGGTTAATAAGTTTTGGGTGGGTGGCCGTGCGGAGGTTGGTTAGGTGGGCGTGTTACTAAGCGCTATTCGTTTGTTCCCAAACACGACTACTGTCGTTCGTTGTTATTGTTCACATTTAAATATCGTCAAAGGAGCCCCTGTAATCATCATATTTCGCGCAAAAATCGTTGTGGAAGTTTTAGGAAGTAAACCC
Source organism: Conus betulinus (assembly GCA_016801955.1). NCBI lineage: Eukaryota > Metazoa > Mollusca > Gastropoda > Neogastropoda > Conidae > Conus > Conus betulinus. Next base: position 40,111 of record JADBJO010006947.1, read on the forward strand.
AAGTATCCAAAACCAAACGAAACGTTGTTTTTTTTGTGTTTTTTTTTCCAGAGTTTTCAGGAACAATCCTCAGTCTGACAAATCAATCGCAAATGCACTGTATTACGCATGAAACATGAGGGCATCCAGGACATTTCTAGGAAATAACCCAAATGACATTTAGATGAAAGAGCCATTGCCTACCCAGGCGGACTATTGGTCGGATTCTGTACATTACATACAGAAACACTAGTGCCTGACCAGCATGGATCAACAATAATATTGATACCAACAATCTGCACTATATTGATTATGTAATGTGTAAACAATCATTACAAAGGAGAAAGGAGAGAAACGCTAACATGTATACATCCACAGAGAAATAATTTTTAAAAGGTGGTATATGGAAATGTTCCCTAAGAAGTCATCTAGCTTAATTCACTCGCTCACCATGTCAGAATCAGTGTGCCTACTCATAAAATAAAACGACAAACCGCTCATGACAACCCAGACAATGTGGTGACAAATTGTGTATTAACAGACTCGATAATATTATGACATGCCGACACAATTTCTCGTCGATGACAAATCATTCCTGTGTGACAGATCGTTCCCCAACAGGTTTTTGGTTTCGTTTCTCGAGCGGTCGCTTTTTTTCATTGTCTTTCTTCGACTGGTGAAACGAAGTGTAGAGTCACATTCTCCGCTCGACCCAGAAGGGACACAGCTCATGCAAATGTTGTTTCAGTTCTTTTCTGTTATTTTATTTTTCCTCCACAATTTTATTCATCGCTTGTTCACTTCATTTTCTTTCGCTTTGTTTGAAATGTTTGCAATTTTGCTGGCAGCGGAACAAGCTCACTTCGTCGGTGAGGAACAGAATATTAATCTTGTTGTCTCTGTCTGTTTGTCTGTCTAGCAGTTTGACTGTCTGTCTGTACCTTTCTCTGTTCATCTGTTTGTCTGCCAGTCTATGTGTCTCTGTCTCTATCTCTGTCTGTCTCTGTCAATGTGTGTGTGTGTGTGTGTGTGTGGGGCGGGGGGGGGGGGGGGGGGGGGGGGGGGGCGGGGGGTCTGTCTGGTCTCTCTCTCTCTCTCTCTCTCTCTCTCTCTCTCTCTCTCTCTCTCTCTCTCTCTCTCTCTCTCTCTCTGTCTCTCTCTCTCTGTCTCTGTCTCTGTCTCTCTCTCTGTCTCTCTCTCTCTCTCTCTCTCTCTCCTCTCTCTCTCTCTCTCTCTCTCTCTCTCTCTCTCTCTCTCTCTCTTTCAAGGCATCCAGTGAAATGCAGATTAGAAAATGGGAAGAAAGTGACATATCTGAAAATGTAGAAAATTACAAAAGGAAATTATTATAAAGTGGAATCTTTTAGTACATGGATAAGAATTGAAAGGATAATATGCAAGAAGGGTCAAAATGTATCAACAATCAGAGTGGTCAGTTCCAAAGTGAACACTGCGTGGGGGGGGGGGGGGGGGGGGGGGGGGGGGGGGGGGGGGGTGCGCAAGAAGGAATGGGGGTGAAGGAATGGTGTGTGTGTGTGTGTGTGTGTGTGTGTGTGTGTGTGTGTGTGTGTGTGTGTGTGTGTGTGTGTGTGTGTGTGTGTGAAAGTGCAGACTTGCTTGCGTGCATCCTCGCACATCTACTGTATTTTATATCTATATCTATCTATCTATCTACCTATCTATCTACCTGTATATACATAGTATATATATATATATATATATATATATATATATATATATATATATATATATATATATATATATATATATATATATAATGAAACAATAAATTCCAAGGATAAGTACCGAGCACCATTCCAGCAACTTACAGAGCAGCTAGGTGTTGCAATGACTGCAAGAAATATTGAATTATAAACAAAGCTTGCTCTTATGTCTCAGATTATAGAAATAGGGGGGTGATAAGCCTTCATATCTGCAGTGGTAGATGATTCTGCCTAACAGTATGTGCTTGAGTGGGTGAAGCACTCAAGCACATACTGTCAGTTAGGCAGAATCATCTACCACTGCAGATATGAAGGCTGATCACCCCCCTATTTCTGCCTAACAGTATGTGCTTGAGTGGGTGAAGCACTCAAGCACATACTGTCAGTTAGGCAGAATCATCTACCACTGCAGATATGAAGGCTTATCACCCCCCTATTTCTATAATCTGAGACATAAGAGCAAGCTTTTGTTATAATTCAATATATAGATATATATATATATATATATATATATATATATATATATATATATATATATACATATATGTGTGTGTGTGTGTGTGTGTGTGTGTGTGTGTGTGTGTGTGTGTGTGTGTGTATGTGTGTGTGTGTGTGTGTGTGTGTGTGTGTTTGTCATGAATAGAACTGGACAGAAAAGAGACAGACGAATGCTGTATGATTTTAACAAGCCCTTGAACTTTGCAGGTTTCAGAACAATGACCGGTCACTGGTGGACCAAGAAGACTGCACAGACAGTGATAACAGATGACGTTAGCAGCCTTTCTCATAAACACGTCCACACCATCATCACCTGCTCCCCCCTCCCCCTTTCCACCCACCACCGTCTGGTGTCATTCCCACCCTACCCCCAGCCTCCACCCCATGTTCCTCCCACCCACCACCCACCCCTTTCTTGCCCTCATCAAGAGAGAGACGAGTCCACAGAGCAGACAAAACAGGCTGTCCATGGAGACACAGAACAAAGGACTCGTGATTCTTCGATTCCATTTACAATGTGTGCTAATTCTGTTCACCCACTATCTTTTTTTCTTCTTTTGCTCAACGCGCTAAGCTTCTTAAAGGCGTCTAAAGAGAAGTAAACCCAGGCGGCGGGCTGAGAGGGTCCTTTTGGAAATGCGCTGAATAAGAGAACATTTCGAGCCTGCTTTTGTTTGTTCGCAAATCCCTCCTGACTTTTTTATATATTTTTTTATTTTTTATTTTTTTTTTTTTTTAGAATTTCAACAAAGATCTGACTGCGGGCGTTGGCATGTTGCTCGTCGTCGAGCAGTTTGGTATGAAGCCATCCTTTCTTTGCCGTCATTATCAGCAGGCATTATCAACCTGTTCTTCCAGAAAGAACCTTTTGTTGACAGCTCTCTCTGTTTTTCTTCTTTCTTGTTCTCCACCTCCGCTAGAGCCTCTGTGTACCTCTGTGTATAAACAGCATAGCGTGGGCAGTGCGGCAGACACGTGGATGACGGTAATGAGACACGTGACGTGGCGACTGCCATTCCCGGATGAGCAAAGGGCGGGACGCAACTATTATGAACAGAATACCAACGTTTTTCATTCAAAGCAAAGAAGCATAATTAACACACCAAAATACGCGCGCACACATACACATACACACACAAGCGCACACACATGCGCGCGTGCGTACTCACGCACATACACATACACATACGGACGCGCGTGCCCGCGCGCACACACACACAAAAGTACGCACTTACATAAATACACAAATACACGCATCTCAATAATACGAACACACACCATACCCTCACATACACTCAAACTTGCACACTCACACACAGACTTACACACACCACACACACACACACACACACACACACACACACACACACACACACACACACACACACATACTCGAGCACTCGTACACACATGCATTCACTCTCATAAACACACGCATGCACGCACACACATACGCGCGCACGCACATACACATCCACGCCCATTCAGGATACGACACACACACACACACCACTAAGAATAAATGAGAGAGAGAGAGAGAGAGAGAGAGAGAGGCGGGGGGGGGGGAGGGAGAAAGAAAGGGGGGTGGGGGACTCCAATAGTTCAGCGCGCAAAAAAAAAACCAGCAAACGCATGAAGGAAAATACGAAAACAACAAGTGCTTTACATCTGCAAAAAGGATTCAGGATATTCTGCTTCTACGAAAAATTTAAAGTGATTACGTAGGGAAAGTCGTTATCAAAAAAAAAACAACAAAAAAAAAAAACTTGCATGTTCTGACCACATTTCTCTCCAAACTTCCAACGAATGAAGAGACAGATAGATATGCAAGGTCATTTCAAAAGAGAAACAGTATCCACATCAAATGCTAAACCAGAGAAACCTTCAATCTGGCAAAAAGACTTTTCTTTTTTTTTTTTTGAACGCGTGGCGACCAAGAGAAGCTAAGTGATTCCACGTTCTTCGTTCACTGGCCTAAATGTTATTTGTTTTCGCCTGAAGAAGACCCAAGAGGTCGAAATCCATTGTGTTTTGTCCTGTGCTATACTTGTCTGTGTCCTTGGTGGTAATTAAACCCCTCTCTTACTAAATTTCGCAAAAAAAAAGAGACATCAAATACGGCCAACAGAAGACAAATTCGATTCAGCACTCATTCCACAAAGAAGTTGACAGTTCCCTTTCAGAAATCAAAACAAAGAGATACTGATCACGAGAACAAACACAGAGTTCGCGCACAAATAGTGATGGTGCGTTAAACTAGCGGGGCAGTTTGAATTTGCTCCGTTTATCTCTGTATTCTCTTGTTTTATGTCCGTCTGTCTGTCTGTCATTTAAGGAGAGTGTAGGGGGGTGTACTCACTTTTCATTGCCTCACCTTCACTTTCCTCGCTGACAAGACTCTTCTCCTCTCCTCTCCTTCCTCCCCTCCCCCGTCCGTTTGTCGATTCATACTTTCATCTGTCAGTGTGCTCTGGTTTCTGTCTGTTCAATGGTCTGTCGGTCAATCTGTCTCTTCGTCTCTCTGTCACTTCCTCTGTTAATTCGTCGTTTTTTTCTTTCTCTCGGTGTGTGTGTTTGTGAGTGTGTGTGTGTGTGTGTGTGTGTGTGTGTGTGTGTGTGTGTGTGTGTGTGTGTGCGTGCTGTGCGTGTGTGCGTGCGTGTGAGTGCGTGCGTGCGTGCGTGCGTGTGT
>JADBJO010006947.1:57500-60000 GCA_016801955.1 Conus betulinus
TCCACTGGCGGGAGACAATTAGCAACAAAGAGCTGTGGGAAAGAAGTAACCAATGGCCAGCAGAGCAAGACATCCGTGAAAGAAGATGGCGGTGGATAGGATACACGCTCCGAAAGCCCCCGGACAACACCACCAGAAAAAAAACCTGACCTGGAATCTTCAAGGCAAAAGGAAGCGGGGAAGACCAAGAAACACCTGGAGGCGGGACCTGGAGGCGGACACCAGGCAGATGGGTTACAGCTGGGGAGAAATAGGAAAGATTGCCCTGGACCGTGGTGGTTGGCGTGCAGTTGGTAATGGCCTATGCTCTGGCAAGAGCAATGGTCCTAAGTAAGTAAGTAATTGATTGGTTTTGTTTCATTATAACCCGACTTACTGCACCACTACTGTAAAGAAGGGAGGCAGGTTTCCTGTTTACACTCATGTGATATGGATGGGGATGGGGAATGAATGGACGGGGGAAAGGGGTTGCAATAGGTGGATACGGGGGAATAGGAGGTCGGGACAGGTGGAGGGGGGAAGGGGGTAGGTGAGGGAAATTTTACAGTGGAGTAGAAAGCTGTCTGCAGACTATGTTCAGTTTCCCCTCAGGATGAAAAGAGCATGTCAATTTCTTGTGGATCCTAGTGGCCTCATTCTTCAGAAGAGTGGCTGACTATATTTTGACAACATAATCTCTCTGTGACCCACCTTCCTATCTACGTGTCAATTTGATAATATATATTCATGTCTGTTTGTAGAAATCTTCCTAAGTAGGCTGATTTTGTTAGAATGTAACTCTATTTCTGTTGCAATGTTTACACCAAATATAATGTGATGACTTTTTTTTCCAGTGCATAAGTAACTAATGAAAAACTTACACAAAAAAGACGCTCACGAAATGGTGTAAATATTGGTGGAAAATGGTATCTGCAGGTTCATTATTTGGTGACATCTTCTTGCAGGAAATGGTCGGAAAGATCGGATGACTATTTGTCGTACTGCGGGATTTGGTTATGCCAGTGCTTGTAATTACCAACACAATGTCCAGATTAAAAAGCAAAGACTATGTACGCGTGCACTCCAAGACACACACACACACACACACACACACACACACACACACACACACACACACACAACACAAACACAACACAACACACACACACACACACACACACACACACACACACACACACACACAGCACCACTACAGGACACACGGTGCCTCCCTTAAAGATTTGCTGATGTGAAAAAAAGAAAGATACTTTGGGTTCATTGAAAATGGTTGCCTGAAGCCTTCTCCTTCCGTCTACTGTTGTTAGTTTTTTTCGTATGTAAAGCCCTTTCTTCCCAACATGGAACGGTTAGGAACGTATGGCAGACTTTCGGTATTGACCACACCGAAGCTGGACACCAAGTCAAAGTGTTCACGTCAGACTTCTCAGTGGAGTAGCACCCTGCGATAGGGGAGGCTCCTCCACTTCTGAACTTGATTCATAGTGAGTTCTCTCGCGAGGGGATGTTATGGAAATCGGAAAAAAGCTGTATTGATATAAAACTGTATGTTTTCTATTGAGAAGCGTCTTACCCCGAGTAAAATTGTGTGTGTGTGTGTGTGTGTGTGTGTGTGTGTGTGTGTGTGTGTGTGTGTGATTCATCAGATTTTTGACAACCGTTTTATGGATATTCTGTTTATGGTGAAGGCCTTTTCTTGTTGTTGTGTGAGTATTCTGGTTTGAGGAGTGCAGCAGTGAAGCCCACTGTGTGTCAGTGTGGGTTTCAGGTGATGGTTTGTAGAATGCTCGGAAGCATTACTGAGTGTAACCCTTACGTAAGAAGATTACATCGGCAGTGCCTGTAGGATACTTTGGCTTTTCTATAGTGCCCCGGACGGTGACTATTATTCTAAGGTCCTTCTCCTGATTGCTGTGATTGAATTAGTGTGTGAAGACTACAATTGTCTTCATTTGAATGATATGTGAAATTTGTGCTGTCAAACTTGTGTTTGTGTCCTCCTGTCTGCGGAGTGGGTGGTACTAGGCGAGATTTCTGTTTGTATTCTCTCCCTTGCCTCCCAGATTGCTATTTTTCATACACGCACGTACCCAGACAGAGAGCATTTGATATTATTATTATTATTATCATTGTATTTATTATTATCATTTATTATCATTATCATCATCATCATCATCATCATCATCATTATTATTATTATTATTATTATTGTTATCATCATCATCATCATCATCATTGTTACTGTTCAAATTTTAACAATTTTGCGCATTCATGACATTAATCATCTTAATTAATCGATGATTCGTAATTACCCCTTTATGCTATGAGGGTACGTATTTCATGTCTACTGGAGGCAGACAATAATATTATGTGCCTATTTCTCAGCATCTGTAGGAAGACTTCTGCATGCGGATGAATATCATTCGTTTTAGATCTGTTAAATAAAGCAAGTGCAAGTACCTGATCCAAATTGTATCTTTAAAAAAAAAAAAGGTTACTAATT
>JADBJO010006947.1:80000-122808 GCA_016801955.1 Conus betulinus
TAGCTTAACTGTGATGGTAGTGTGTGTGTCTGCCTTTTGAGTGATGTTGAGTGATAGTTTGCTTTATATTTCTATTTCTATACCCCCCCCCCCCCAACCCATACATACACAATGTCAGTAGCGCGCGCCCTACATGCATGTTCTGAATCAAGAGAGGGGGTGATCCTGAAGCTGAGCCCCAAACAACTTCCCTCTCTGTTCCAAAGCCTGTCACTCCCTGTTGTGTGATTGAGGGCATAGTTTAGAGATACCTAAATGTGAATGTAGGTACGTGCCTAAGTTTACCTGCTCTCTGTGACAAAAAGGTGCTGATGTAGGTAGGTGCCAACAGTTTTGGTACCTCTGGCTCGAATCTAGAATCACTCCACCCTCAGATTCAGGTGCAACGTACGTAGATTGAAGTGTGTTGTTGTTTGAGATACTTTGAGAGTTTGGAGGAGGAAGTAACTTTAAACAAAGAGGGGAGGTCAGAGTGTGAGCTTCCGCTACAATGCCTGAGTTGGGTCAGGTGCACACCCAGGACAATGCCTGAGTTGGGTCAGGTGCACACCCAGGACAATGCCTGAGTTGGGTCAGGTGCTCACCCAGGACAATGCCTGAGGTGGGTCAGGTGCTCACCCAGGGCAATGCCTTAGTTGGGTCAGGTGCACACCCAGGACGTCGACAGCCACGGATGCGCAACAAAAGCTCTACGTCATTGATCGATCTTACTTCAATGCATGTCGGACGGAATAAACAGCAAAGTACAAGCATACTTCAGCTATCAAAAATGAAATAACAGAATCAATAAGGTGCAAAAGGTCACCACTGTAGCAAAAAAAAAAAAAAAAAAAAAAAAAAGAAAAAAAAAAAAAGGCGTAAGACAACCGATTAGGACAGTCAGATCATGCCTCGCTCAAGCAGAAGACATCGTTTATCAGTTTACTCAAAACAAATCAGACTAACGTACGGATGAAAAAAAAAAAAAAAAAAAAAAAAACGGCTTGAACATTTCGGACACTTTGAGCAAACCCGTCCAAACCAGTGCTGGAAGACAATCTGGAGCATGGCCACGCCAGAAAATGTGTGAACAAGTGAAGAAAGAAACGCACAAATGATCAATAAACAAGCAGAAGCTGACCAAAAAAAGAAAAAAAAAAGCAAACTATGAATTTTCCTCTCTGAGAGAAAGCAGACAGCTTATTCCTTGACTTCTATTCTTGCCCCAGCATTTTCAAAATTTCAAAATGGAGCGACTGATGGCGGAGAACGAAGCAAAGTTTAGTTTAACTAACTGCCCCAGCAGTTAAAAAAAACGTGTCTAATAAAACAACACAGAAAGAAGAAGTGGAGAAACTGGAAGGTATGCGAACGGCAGTGTGGGGGAGAGGGCACTTTGGGGCAAAAAAAAGGGGGAATGAAAGTGGGGCAGGCGGGGGGGGGGGGATGGGAGGGTGAGAAATGTCGGCGGAAGAGTGATGGAGGGGAAGATACGCAATTTTGGAGCAAAAAGACGATTGCAATAATTGGAACTAAATTTAAAGGACGAGAGGGATAATTGAAAATTATAGACAAATCTAAGAGACGGGAAAAGGAAAAGACGAATGAGTGAACGAATGAAAGGAAGAAAGAAAGACATAAAGACAATGAATAAAAACGGATGTGATACTTTTCTGTCGGTGAATAAGGAAATGTACAAAGAAACCAAAACCACCTTTTTTGAGGGGGCTAGGGTGGCGGGTCGGTTAGGAGTGGGAGGTAGGGGGAGGGAGAAATGGGGGAGGGTATTTTTCTTTTTTCGTTTCTTTCTTTCTTTCTTTCTTTAAATGAATTAGAAAAAAAAAAAAAACAGGCGAAAAAGTTAGAGTGAAAGATAAACAGACAGCCACAGACAGCTAAGTACGTCAACTAAACTAATCAACAAGGCACAGACAACTACAGCCAGCTACGAATGTCAACTAAACTAATGAACAAGGCACAGAGGACTAAAGACAGCAAACTACGTCAACTAAACTAATCAACAAGGCACATAGGACTAAGTACGTAAACTAAACTAATGAACAAGGTACAGATAGCTACGTACGTCAACTAAACTAATCAACACGGCACAGAGGACTACAGCCAGCGACGTACGTCAACTAAACTAATGAACAAGGCATAGACAACTACAGCCAGCTATGTATGTCAACTAAACTAATCAACAAGACACAGACACAGAGGAAGTACAGACAGCTAAGTACGTCTAATGTACAAGGCACAGTTAAACAGACAGCTAAGTACGTCACCTAAACTAATGAACAATGAACAAGGCACAGAGGACTGAAAAGGGAAGGCGGAGGTCAGTGAAACAGCTAAGTACAAAAAAACGGGCGGGTTCAAACAGTCTGATGGACACCACAGCTAAGTCTCTCCAACAGAATGAAACAGTCAGTGATGACACCAAACTGTCTCTCCAACAGAACAGAACAGTCAGTGAGGACACACCTGTCGTCTGCAACAGAATGGAACAGTCAGTGAGGACACCACCTGTCTCTACAACAGAATGAAACAGTCAGTGATGACACCACCTGTCTCTCTCACACAGAATAGAACAGTCAGTGATGACACCACCTGTCTCTCCAACAGAATGAAAACAGTCAGTGATGACACCACCTGTCTCTCCAACAGAACAGAACAGTCAGTGAGGACACCACCTGTCTCTCCAACAGAATGGAACAGTCAGTGAGGACACCACCTGTCTCTCCAACAGAATGAAACAGTCAGTGATGACACCACCTGCCTCTCCAACAGAGTAGAACAGTCAGTGATGACACCACCTGTCTCTCTCAACAGAATGAAACAGTCAGTGAGGACACCACCTGTCTCTCTGCAACAGAATGAAAACAGTCAGTGATGACACCACCTGTCTCTCTCCAACAAAATGAAACAGTCAGTGAGACACCACCTGTCTCTCTGCAACAGAATGAAACAGTCAGTGATGACACCACCTGTCTCTCTCCAACAGAATAGAACAGTCAGTGATGACACCACCTGTCTCTCCAACAGAATGAAACAGTCAGTGAGGACACCACCTGTCTCTCTTCAACAGAACAAAACAGTCAGTGATGGCACCACCTGTCTCTCCAACAGAATGGAACAGTCAGTGATGGCACCACCTGTCTCTCCAACAGAACAAAACAGTCAGTGAGGACACCACCTGTCTCTCCAACAGAATGAAACAGTCAGTGAGGACACCACCTGTCTCTCTCCAACAGAATGGAGCAGTCAGTGAGGACACCACCTGTCTCTCCAACAGAATGGAGCAGTCAGTGAGGACACCACCTGTCTCTCCAACAGAATAGAACAGTCAGTGAGGACACCACCTGTCTCTCCAACAGAATGGAAGAGCAGTCAGTGAGGACACACCTGTCTCTCTCCAACAGAATAGAACAGTCAGTGAGGACACCACCTCAGTGAGTGACACCACCTGTCTCTCCAACAGAATGGAACAGTCAGTGAGGACACCACCTGTCTCTCCAGCAGAAATGAAAACAGTCAGTGATGACACCACCTGTCTCTGCCAACAGAATGAAAACAGTCAGTGATGACACCACCTGTCTCTCTCCAGCAGAATAGAGCAGTCAGTGAGGACACCACCACCTGTCTCTCTCCAACAGAATAGAACAGTCAGTGATGACACCACCTGTCTCTCCAACAGAATGAAAACAGTCAGTGATGACACCACCTGTCTCTCCAACAGAACAAAACAGTCAGTGAGGACACCACCTGTCTCTCCAACAGGAAACCACCTATCCTTTCACCTCCCTACTCCCCCTGAGCAAGGGCTGTAACTAGGAAGCCAAACTGAAGGGAATGGAAAAGGAGGGATCATCCCGGAAGGGAAAGTTGAGGGGAAACATTTATGAAGGTCGTGCGGAAGAAACGACATGAACGTCTGAAAGCAAAACGATGAGCACATGTATTAACTTAGGGCCAAAATAAAGGGGGGGAAAAAAACATACAGAAAATGCTGATGAAGAAGAAAAAGAGAAAGGAGATGAAAAAAAAAGCAAAGTAATGATTTTCAAAATGAAGGAAAGATGGAGCCACTGTCTTCCCATCCTCTCCTTCCCTCTACCTCCTGCGTCGCACACACACGCACGCACGCACGCACGCACGCACACACACACACACACACACAGACACACGCGTGCGCGCGCGCGCCTGCGCGCGCACACACACACACACACAGGACACCTACACACACATGCACAGGAGTCGTGCCTACCCACCATGCACACACACACACACTCTCTCTCTCTCTCTCTCTCTCTCTCTCTCTCTCTCTCTCTCTCACACACACACACACACACACACACACACACACACACACACACACACACACACACACACACAAGTGTATTCCGACCACAAACACGTACAAAAATATCAATGGCACAGACAAAGAACCGAAGGTCTGACCAGGGCGTTGGGCCAGCGCACCGGTCAATCATCTACTAAATCGTAGCCATGAGACCCTCTTCTTAAATTGTCTCATCGCAGTTACTAATGAATTTATCCATCAGCTTTAGATATTGCGCAGTGTGGTCTCGAAATTAGCCAGGTATGGTGTAGTGTACATGCACCAGTCCGCACGCAGTGACACTTCCTTGGTGAAACTTCTCTGAAACAAACTAGGAATAAAATAATAATAATAATAATAATAATAATAATAATAATGATAATAATAAAAAACAATAATAATAATAATGATAATAATAATAATAATAATAATAATAATAATAATAATAATGGTGATGATGATGATGATGATAATAATAATAATAATAATAAAACAACAACAACAACATAGCATTTATAAAGCGCCTGTTAAAGGTTCTAGTAAAAGCTCTGGTGTTCCCATTGGGGTGATGATGATGATGAAGGTTATGGTAATGGTGAGAATGATGGTGATGATGATAATGATAATGATGACCATGATGATGATGATGATGATGATGAAGAGGAGGAGAAGGAGGAGGAGACAATTTTAATGATGATGATGATCATCATCATCATGATGGTCATGATGATCATGATGATCATGATGATGTTGATGATGATCATAGTCATGATGATGGTGATGTCATCACAATGGCGATGATGATGACCAGTATTGATAACTTCAGCATAGCGTCAGAGAGGGGATGGGGGGGGGGATAGAGCGTACCAAAGAGGGGGTCAGTGCAGGTGACCAGACGCCTTGTTTGATCAGAGCGCCAAGAATCCGTCAAATCAAAGGGAGAGAAATGAATCTGGAAACGCGTTGGGGCTAGAAGAGTTAGGGGGGGGGGGGGGGGGGGAAAAGGAGACTAAAGGATATTTTGGACAGGGAAGAGGGGCAAGAGTGAGATGGGGGGTGGGGGGATGGGTATGGATAATGAACAAGGATGTCCATTGTGGAAAATTACGGAAGAGGGAGGGGCTGGGTGTGCGTGACATTCTAAGAAAGAAATGATAAATGACAGGAACTACAGATTCTGTGATACATGAGAAGAGAGAGAGAGAGAGAGAGAGAGAGAGAGAGAGGGGGGGGGGGATCGCAGCTCAAAGACATGCAATATCTGATACATTTTGTTTCCTTCTTTTTTTTTTTCGTCTCTTTCTTTTCTTTTCTTTCTTTCTTTCTTTTTGTCTGTCTGTCTTTGTTTGTTTCTTTCTTTTCTTTCTTTTCTGTCTGTCTGTCTTTTACATTCATTCTTTCTGTCTGTCCTTCTTTGTTTATTTTTTTTTTCTTCTCTATTTTTTTTTCTTTTCCTTTTCTTCTGTGCCTTTCTTCCTTGCCTTACAATGTCTGCTTTATTTTTTTATTTGTCTTTTCTCCTTCTTCTTTTCTTATTCCTATTTTCTTCGCCTTTCTATGAAGGAAAGAGAGAGCATGGAAAGAAAAAAAGAAAGAAAGAAAGAAAGAAAGAAGGCTAAAGTTTTTAACCTACGAAATAGCTAACAGAGAGGAGGAAGGGACAAAAAAGACAAGTCAATGGAAGGAGGGTAGAAATGAAATGACAACTCCAGGAACAAGATAGAAAGAAACGAGGATGTTTGCTAATACGTGTGTGTGTGTGTGTGTGTGTGTGTGTGTGTGTGTGTGTGTGTGTGTGTGTGTGTGTGTGTGTGTGTGTGTGTGTGTGTGTGTGTGTGTGTGTGTGTGCGCGCGCGCTTCCTGGGGCCGAACGAAGACAAACTGTCAAAACTAGCCGAGAAGACAGAAAGAAAGAAGCAGAAATCACATAAAAGGGTTGTGAAGCGATGTCGGGGCACAGGGTGAGTGGGTGTGGGAGAAAAAAAAAAGAAAAGAGAGGTGCGGAAGAAGGAGGATGGAGGGATGGGAGATGAGGACGGTAGAACTGTCGGAGGAAAACAAACAACAAACAAACAAACAAAAAAAAAAACGAAACTAGAAGGTAACAAATATAGACTGGCTTTCAGAGCTAAGGAACACAGCAACACTAAGAAATACAGTAACGGACAAAAAAAAAAAAGAAAAAAATGTATGAAAGAAAGAAAACAAAAAGAAAAAAAAGAACAAATGCAGAGAATCTAAAAGAATCAAATTGAGAATAAAATCGGGAAAAAAAAAATATATTATAAGTGAATATGTTGAGTAACACACACACACACACACACACACACACACACACACACACACACACGCACGTTAAGTGAGAAACTATTAGAATATTTACAAAATGTAAAAATTTCTGGGTGTGACCTTAACCTGTAAATTAAACTGGCGGTTGTATATTGCGAAACTGGTAATTGACGCAAGACAAAGGCTAAATCTACTGCAATAATCAATGCACGCCCATGAGGCCAAGATACCAAAACTCTATTACATGTAGCTACTAGCTTAGTTCGATCAAAGCTTATTTACGGGCAAAAGGTTTATTCAATGCCCCAGAAACCATGTTGAAGAAATTACAGTCAGTAGACAGTAAAAACGGATAAGGTAGCACACTTGGTGTTCCTGTACACACAAATTCGTGACATACTTATAGAGAAGCAAACTTATTACCACTGTCTGACCAACGAAAACTGGCAACGGCTACATATGTTGCCAGAAGCCTGTATGTTTCAAATTCTGTCAAACCTGATCTATTAGTAAATTGTGAAAAGGACTACCATAAAAGGGCTCAAAACCTTAACTTTCTTCAGCCCGCTAGGGACTATACAAATGAAATATTTGAAAAAAGTGTAACATTGATATCGAAAGTATTTCAGATGTGCCAGTAGTATCAAGCGTACCTCATTGAGAACGTATCCATGCTAACTTTGATATAGATTACACTGACATGAAGAAGGTTGATAACATTAATACTCGGTCATGTGAAGCAATCGAACACATTGAAACCGTGTATCTAACCATTTGAAGATTTTCGTAGACGGTTCGATTTTAGAATCATGTGCAGGCTTCGGTTTTGTAATTCCATTGCTTAAGACTCGTAAATCCTTTTCTCTTGGGAAGGGGTTCTCAATATTTACGGCAGAACTGTATGCTATGCTAACTGTATAGAGTTCATTTTTTGTGCGACAATAACACTGCTGTCTATAATAAACTTCTGCGTTGATTCCAAATCAGTGCTATATAGCTTGCAAAACTGGGAATGAAAACTAAGAAAAGATTTACTTTTTGAAATAAGATATTTTATACATGTCATTATGTTGAAGGGAACTGTGATATCTTTTTGCTGGATTCCCTCACACTGTGGTATAGCTGGTAATGAAACAGCAGATAAATTAGCTAGAGCTGGTGCCTTTCGAAAAAACGTCTGAGGATAATTTAAAACTTGATGTTCAAGAAATTAATTCGGTATTGGAAAAAAAAAATGCGACACCAGTGAACACCTTCCAGAGAAGTATGAAGTTGTATTATGTCCGTGATATTTGTCAGCTGTAATATACAAGCTTGGACTGAATTCGTGGAAAACCTAATGTTTCCAAAATGTAGCATGCGATTGTTCAAGCCTTCTTACCAGTGGACCATATTCTTTGTCATTCTTCAATATTCACTTCGTTATATAAAGACTCGAACGTGGATGTGAGTGTACATGATTCCATCAAAACAAAACCCCACAAGCCAAAAAGTATGCAGTTAGCAAAAGTGCTTTCCATACATCACACAGTAATAGATTGTTATAAACGTTTCCGTCCACCTCGCTCCTTTTTTTTTAAGTCTAAATATCACCAGGTGTGAACATTCTAAATTAAAGAACTCTCTCTCTCTCTCTCTCTCTCTCTCTCTCTCTCTCTCTCTCTCTCTCTCTCTCTCTCTCTAACACACACACACACACACACACACACACACACACACACACACACACACACACACACACACACACATGTCTTCACCATCATGTTGTTGTGAAACCCGAATACTACTGTAGCAACATGTTTTTGCCATCATTTGCTGTGGATTCTGAACACTCCTCCTGTAAACAACATGTTTTCTCCATCATTTGTGGTGGAGCCTGGATACTTCTCATGTAAGAACACGTTTTCGCCTTCATTTGTTGTGGATCGTGGATACTTCTCCTGTAACAACATGTTTTCTCCGTCATTTTGCAGCAGAGTCTGAATACTTCTCTGAAACAAAATGTTTTCACCGTCATTTTGTTGTGGAGGCCGAATACTTCTGTAACAGTATTTGGCCATCATTTTGTCTCGAAGCCTGATTACTTCTCCTGTAACAGTATGCTTCACCATCATTTTTTGTAGCAGAGCCTGATTGCTTCTCCGTCCTGGATTACCTGGACGACGTATTTATAACCCCCCCCCCCCCCCTTTTTTTTTTTTTATTATTTTTTTTCCCTTTTGTGTAGGGAGTGGGGGTATTGTGAAGGGGGGGGGGGGGGGGGGAGGCTATCCTGAAAACTGACACACATTATTATAAAGTTATGAGGATGATTTAACAAAACAATCTCTGTCTCTCTGTCTCTGTCTCTCTCTCTCCCTCTCTCTCTCAAACACACACACACACACACACACACACACACACACACACACACACACACACGCACGCACGTACACACACACACACACACACACACACACACACACACACACACACACACACACACACACACACACACACACACACACACACTTCATGTAAGGTCAATGACCTCTTTGATCCACAGAATTAAACTTAATGGTTTTAAAACAAAATTTACACAAATGACATAAAATAAAGCTGTGGCGAAAAAGATATCAAATATGCAGAAAGTACTAAGATGTAAACGTTTTTTTTTTTTTTTTTTTTTTTTTTTAGACTTTACTTACTTTAGCTGAATCTTCCCCGGATGAAATTTTAAAGTAAGTCCTCAATATGTGACAATGGCATTGACTCGGGGTCCGATTTTTACATACCTGCAAAGAGACGCAGATGCTGTATCTTTATTGGATGCTACTTGGTATATTTTAAAGTGCTGCTGCGTTCTTCTATTTTGTGTGTCTAGACCACATAACGTGAATAGACATTAAATTGAAGACTACGCGCTCTCTCTCTCTCTCTCTCTCTCACACACACACACACACACACACACACACACACACACACACACGAGCGCATATACTCGTCCTCATACGCGCACGCGCGCACACACACACACACACACACACACACACACACACACACACACACACAGAGAGCTTTCATTCATCAGATTACTACCTGTGACACGTCTGTCGAGTTACGTATCATTCTAGTACGTAATTTGTTTTATATTACGTCATATTGAAATATTTACGTCTCTTCCCTCACTACCTTACCTGCTGGCACTCAGGGAGGATGTCATGTGCTGACGAAGGCAAATAAAGCCGAAAATTTCAATTACAACCACGACAGCTTGCGTGCGTGCGTGCGTGTGTGTGTGTGAGTAAAAAAAAAAAAGATAAAATAGCCGATGATGACACTGGCTGACAGAAACAGGAACCAAAATATCGTTTTCCTTCCTGACAGACCTGGAGCAGGGGCTATAAACTGAGAAACGAATATGAAGCGGAGAGAAAAAGAGACATGGTCCCGGAAGACAGGGTGAGGGAAATGGATATGACGGTGATGCAGGAGAAAAACGAAATGAATGGCTGAAGGCAAAAAAGATGGGCACGTGTATTAACATGGAAGCAAAGTATACAGAAAAACGTTAAAAGGGAAAACAAAGGACCAGACGTACAAAGGAGAGAGTGAGGTGGAGAAAAAAAAACTAGCAAAGAAAGAATGTACATAAAACTACAATGAAAGAAACAAAAGACTGATGGACTCTCTACTCCCCATTCTCTCCTACCCTGTCCTCCCTCACCCTTCATCCGTCTGTCCAGAAAAAGAAACGGAGGGGAAAAAAAGCGGGATAGCCTAGCCTCCTACTCCTCCTCCTGTCCTCCTCCTCCTTCTCCTCCTCCTTCTCCCGTTCCTCCTCCTTCTCCTCCTCTTCTTCCTCCTCCTATTCCTCCTCCTCCTTCTCTTTCCTTTTCTCCTCCTCCTCCTCCTCCTGTTCCTTCTCCTCCTCCTCCTGTTCCTCCTCCTCTCCTCCTCCTCCTCACAATACTATTACTGCTGCTGCTGTGGCAGCTACTACTACTACTACTACTACAACTACTGCTGCTGCTGCTGCTGCTACTACTACTACTACTACTGTTACTACTACTACTACTTCTGTTACCACTGCTACTGCTGCTGCTGCTATTACTGCTGCTACTTATACTACTACCACTACCACTACTACTACTGCTACTATTACTGTTGCCACTGCTGCTACTGCTGCTTCTACTCTTGCTCTTCCCACCTCCTCCTCTTCCTCTTCCTCCTACATCTCCTCCTCCTCCTCCTACTGCGACTAGTACCACTACTATTCCTACTACCACCACCACAACCACCAATACTGCTACCGCTGCTGCTGTCCTGCCTCCAGCCCTGCTTCCGTCGCTGCTGCTGCTGTTACTACTATCACTGCTTCTACTACTACCACTACTACTACTACTACTACCACAACGACGACGACAGCGACGACGACTACTACTACTACTACTACTCCGACGACAACACCACTACCACTACTGCTACTACTACGGCTACTGAAATAAGAAATATATCGCCAGTATTACAACTGTCAGTATGTGAAGTGTTTTATGGCACAGCCGACTGACAGGACCATATGAAGACTGACATCACACAAAGAGAAAAGGTGTCAACTACATACAAACTCGAACCATCCTTCATGACGTGATAGCCAAGCTCTTACTTTCGCACTTGAGGAAACGCACGCGCGCGCGCGCGCGCGCCAGCACCCCCACCCCCCACCCCCCCACACACATACCACACACACACACGCACACACACCACACCACACCACACACACACACACACACACACACACACACACACACACACACTTCAACCCGGCCGCGCGCTAATGGTGCCAACTATCTAAATCAATCCATCACCCTCAGATTACGACAAGAGTGTCAATGAAAATGATGGGAAATGCCACAATACGATAAAAACGCATTGGAAAAGGCCATTTCGGCTTGATGGACGCTTCAGAGACTGGACAGCTAGTGTCCACTATGGGCAGTGTTTAGTTTAGGGCGAAATGCCTTGTCCCCAGATGACAGCAAACATAAAAGGACGGAAGGAAGTAACAAAAATAGATAAAGAATGAAAGGAGGGAACGAAGGAAGGAATAAAAAAGAAAGAATGAATAAAAGAAAGAAAGAATTAAAGGGGAGAGAAGTGGGGGGGGAGGAAAGAAGAATGAAAGGAGGAAAGGAAGAATGGAATGAGGAAAGGACGGATGGAATAAGAAGGAATGGAAGGAAGAAAGGAAGACTAGAAAACAGAAAGAAGGGAGACAAGAAAAAAAGAGAGACGGAAGGAAGATAACAAAAAAGACAAGGAGGGAAGGAAGGAAGGGAAGGAGGGGAAGGAAGGAAGAAGGAAAGGAGAAAGATTGGAAAGGAGGAAGAAAGAGAAAGAAGGAAGAAAGAGGGGAAGGAAGAAAGAGAAGGATGGGAAGGAAGGAAGGAAGGAAGGAAGGAAGGAAGAAAGAGAAGGAAGGAAGGAAGGAAGAGAAGAAGGGAGGAAGAAAGGAAGGAAGGAAGGGAAGGAAGGAAGGAAGGAAGGAAGGAAGGAAGGAAGAAAGGAAGAGAAGGAAGGAAGAAAGGAAGAAGGAAGAAGAAGGAAAGGAAGGAAGGAAGGAAGGAAGGAAGGAAGGAAGGAAGGAAGGAAGGAAAGAAAAGAAAGGAAGGAAGGAAGAAAGGAAGGAAGGAAGAAAGAGAAGAAAGAAGGGAAGGAAGAGAAGGAAGGAAGGAAGGAAGGAAGGAAGGAAGGAAGGAAGGAAGGAAAAGGAAGGAAGGGAAGGAAGGAAGGAAGGGAGGAAGGGAGGAAGGGAGGAAGGACGGAAGGACGGAAGGAAGGAAGGAAGGAAGGAAGGAAGGAAAGAACGGAAGAAAGGGAAGGAGCGAAGAAAGGGAAGAAAGAAAGGAAGGGGGGAAAGGGAATGGGGGGAGGGAAGGGGAAGGGGAAGGGGAAAGAGAGACAAACTGTAATGCGTTTTTTAGAGGAAGAAAAATGTGTTACTAAGTAGAAGAAAAATAAACGAAAGTAAAGGTAGAAAGAGAGAGACAGATGCAAGCAGCGAAACAGAAATGAGAAATTGCTACTACATAATTTCCAGAAGACGAGCGCATAGTTTGAACTGAAATTAGCCCCCGGTATCCCTTGGGGGATGATGATGATGATGATGATGATGATGATGATGATGATGATGATGATGATGATGATGATGATGAGGATGAGGATGTTGGCAATGATGATGAAGACGATGAGATGGTGACAATCATGACTCATATTCATGCTTTCAGCACAGTTTCAGAGAAGAAGGGAAAGGCACCCCTCTTCGAGGGACAGAGCGTTTTCTCTGGAAATTGAGATGCATTCCATCTTTGTACACACTAACCAGCTTGCTTCACACAGAGAACCAAGGACCCGTCAAAAAACAAAACAGAGAAACGCAGTGAGGAGGAGTGAAGTAGGGGAGGAGGGGGGTGGTGTGAAATAGGGGAGGAGGGGAGGAGTGAAATGGGGGAGGAGGTGAGGAGTGAAATAGGGGAGGAGGGGAGGAGGGGGGAGTGAAATAGGGAGAAATAGGGGAGGAGGGGAGGAGTGAAATAGAGGAGGAGGGGAGGAGGGGGTAGTGAAATAGGGGAGGAGGGGAGGAGGAGGGGAGGAGTGAAATAGAGGAGGAGGGGAGGAGTGAAATAGAGGAGGAGGGGAGGAGTGAAATAGGGGAGGAGGGGAGGAGTGAAATAGGGGAGGAGGGGAGGAGGGGAGGAGTGAAATAGGGGAGGAGGGGGAGGAGGGGGGAGGAGTGAAATAGGGGAGGAGTGAAATAGGGGAGGAGGGGAGGAGGGGAGGAGTGAGATAGGGGAGGAGGGAGGAGGGGGGAGGAGTGAAATAGGGGCAGGAGGGGAGTAGTGATATAGGGGAGGAGGGGAGAGGGGGAATAGGGGAGGAGGGGAGGAGTGAAATAGGGAGGAGGAGTGTGAAATAGGGCAGGAGGGGAGGAGTGATATAGGGGAGGGAGGGGAGGAGTGAAATAGGGCAGGAGGGGAGGAGTGATATAGGGGAGGAGGGGAGGAGGGGAATAGGGGAGGAGGGGAGGAGGGGAGGAGTGAAATAGGGGAGGAGGGGAGGAGTGAAATAGGGGAGGAGGGGAGGAGTGAAATAGGGGAGGAAGTGAGTCAGCGGGAAAGGAGACAAAAGAAACATTTGAGACAGGGAAGATGGGGGTAGGGGTGGGGGACAGAACTGGGCGAGGTGGGAGGCATTAGCGATTAGCTGGAAAAAATGCCTGCAATGAAAATTAAGAGGGTGGGGTGGGGAATGGGTAATACCGTAAGAGGACAATGGCAACTGACAGGAACTGAAGAGGTTGGCGTAGATAAGAGAGAGAGAGAGAGAGATAGAGAGAGAGAGAGAGAGAGAGAGAGAGAGAGAGAGAGAGAGGAGAGAGACACAGAGAGAGAGAGAGAGAGAGAGAGAGATTTGTTTATTGTCAATGACAACAGTCATGTCAACGGGGAGTAGAACAGTATCCTGCAGATATGGATATGAAAACAGAAAAAAACAACCACAAAAATATTACAAAGATATACTATGTTTCTCGTTTTGCACATACCACCTGATATTACACACACACACACACACACACACACACACACACACACACACACACACACACACACACACATCATGCACGCGGTCAAGCAAACGCACTCAAGATATTGTCGAACTATTGAGCAGATTGATGCAGCGTAGAATATAAATCCCTCGTCAGCAAGATACGATAGTGTTAAGAAAACGTTATGTCACACTTAGAATAATACCCGGTTAACTCAATTTACTTTGTCATAACTTGTAAGCTTCTGCAGTGTATTTTGCTAAATATGCAATAGTGTCTTCTCTCTCTGAGGAGAGAATGCTCACTAAGTCTTTTCTTGCTGCTACTGGAACAGAGAACAACGCACAATTGTTTCTGATCTTAGCATACGCTGTGCATTGGAACACAAATTGCACCTCTCTTCACGTGCATTTGCATCCAAACAAACCGGACAAGCGTCTGAAACTCTTTCAATATCAAACCATCTCTTATTGGCATACAAGCCAAGAGTTCGTGTTCGAAATGTAACTTGATTACCTCTGTGTCACTTATTCGACACTGTCACGAAGTACATTTCAGGCTCCATCGCATCTTTAAATAAGAAATACCATGAACATAAATCATTGCTTTCTAATTGTTAGTGCCAGGTCTGTTTGAAGCATGATACTAATCTGTCTTTGAATTCTGATAGCAACTTTCTTTCATCCCCAACCTCTTCATTCAGTGCTATTGTCTCAAACCATGTGTTTTGACGCATGTCTTGTAGTTCCTGTCTGAGTGTTTGTTTTTACCGTTTCATTTTTGAGTGTACGTGGCATTACAGAATTTGTGTTGACACTTGAGATCCCACTCTCTCCTCATCCTGCTTACACGTAATATCTCTCATGTCCTCACCTGCTGTGTGCTGAGATAAACTGTCCAGCTTCTCAGTAGTTTGTCCAGGATCAGACGTCGTAGGGACACGGCAGCACCGCCAACACGCAGTGCCAGCAATACACAGCCACATGTTCCACAGCAGCACCGCCAACAGGCAGTGTCAGCAATACATAGCAACATGTTCCACAGCAGCACTGTCAACATGCGGTGTCAGCAATACACAGCAACATGATCCACAGCAGCAATGTCAACACGCAGTGTCAGCAATACACAGCGACATGATCCACAGCAGCAATGTCAACACGCAGTGTCAGCAATACACAGCGACATGATCCACAGCAGCAATGTCAACACGCAGTGTCAGCAATACACAGCGACATGATCCACAGCAGCAATGTCAACACGCAGTGTCAGCAATACACAGCGACATGATCCACAGCAGCAATGTCAACACGCAGTGTCAGCAATACACAGCGACATGATCCACAGCAGCAATGTCAACACGCAGTGTCAGCAATACACAGCGACATGATCCACAGCAGCAGCAATGTCAACACGCAGTGTCAGCAATACACAGCCACATGTTCCACGAAGAAAAAGAAACACCTGAAGGTGCTGGGGAGGACCCAGAGAAGCACTGTCTTCACCTGCCTTTAGAGCAGTCCTGTACCACCCTTGGAGGCCTGCTCTGTGTTGACGATGGGTACAGCACAAGCTTTCGGGTGTTTCTTTTTTCTTCAGCAACATGTTCCACAGCAGCACCGCCAACATGCAGTGTCAGCAATACACAGCGACATGTTTCCCCACACCATGGTTCCTTTGGCAAACGGCATTTCCTGATAAGAGTGGTTGTTTTCCCTAGTGCATTCGGCTACAATGATTTTCAACAGACAGTTGAGGAGAAACAGCACACTCGCCGTGACGATAATATACACACTATTCAAAGCCAGCCAGCCGGACACGGTCGCACACATCACTGAACGCAAAACTGGTTTGACGTCCATTTCACTGTGCACTGAAAAAGGTCTATTCGGGCCCTCCACACAGACAAAACTGGTCATAATGTTGCTTTCCCTGAAGACTGTAGACACTAAACTGGTTATTGTTTCACAGGGGAAGTCTCCGCAATGCTTCTAAACACCCTACACTGGAATTGTCGAGCCATGAGAGAGAGAGGAGAGAGAGAGAGAGAGAGAGAGAGAGAGAGAGAGAGAGAGAGAGAGAGAGAGAGAGAGAGAGAGAGAGAGAGAGAGAGAGAGGGGGGGGGGGGGGGGGGAGGGGGAGGCTTCAGCTCGAAAAACACGCAACATTAATGACGGTTGTTTGTTTGTTTGTTTCCAGCTGTCTTTTCTTTTCTTTCTTTTCTTTCTCTTCTTTCTTTCTTTCTTTCTGTCTGTCTGTCTGTCTGTCTCTGTCTGTCTGTCTGTGTTTCTTTCTTTCTTCATTTTTACTCTCTTTAATTCTTTTATAATTTATTTCTCTCCTTTTTTTTTCGTTGCGTTCTTCGTCCTACCCATTTTACGTCTATTTTCATTTCTTTCTGTCTTTCTTCGTACTTTTCTCATTCCTTCTTTATGATGTCTTTCTTTGACAGAAAGCAGGGGGCATGTAAAGAGAGGAAGGAACACTGACAGAGGTGACGGGAGACATGGGCCAAAAAAGAAATGGAACAAAATGAAATGAAGGAAGGTGTGAATGAAAGGAAGGCATAAATGTAATGGAAAGTGCAAGGAACAGAATAAAAAGAAACCGGAGTAAAGACATCTATTCACAATCTATCAAGAGGAGACGTTTCCCCCCCCCCCCCCCCCCCCGAGCGCGCGCGCGCGCGTGTGTGTGTGTGTGTGTGTGTGTGTGTGTGTGTGTGTGTGTGTGTGTGTGTGTGTGTGTACGTGAGTGCGTGCGTGTGTGTATGTGTGTGTGGGGGGGGGGGGGTGGGGGGGGGTGTGTGAGTACGTGTGTGTGTGTTGATGCGTGCGTGCGTGCGTGCGTGCCCGTGCGTGCCCGTGTTGTGTGTGTGTGTGTGTGTGTGTGTGTGTGTGTGTGTGTGTGTGTGTGTGTGTGTGTGCGCGCGCGCGCGTGCGCGCGTGTAAGTGTAAGTGTGTGTGTGTGTGTGTGGTGTGAGTGAGTGTGAGTGCGTGTGAGTGTGTGTGCGTGTGTGAGTATGTGTGTGCGTGTGTGTGTGTGTGTGTTGTGTGTGTGTGTGTGTGTGTGTGTGTGTGTGTGTGTGTGTGTGTGTGTGTGTGTGTGTGTGTGTGTGTGTGTGTGTGTTTGAGTGTGTGTGCGTGTAAGCGTGTGTGTGTGTGTGTGCGTGTGAGCGTGAGAGAGAGAGAGTGTGTGTGTGTGTGTGTGTGTGCGTGCGTGCGCGTGCGTGCGTGTGTGTGTGTGTGTGTGTGTGTGTGTGTGTGTGTGTGTGTGTGTGTGTGTGATACCTCTCGTGCCGTGCGAAAAACAAACTGTGAAAATTAGCGAAGGAGAAAACGAAATCCCACATGGGGGTTGAAACAACATAGCGGTGACCAACATAGCGAAATACAAGTGCAGACGGCGGGAATGTGAAGACAGTAGGGACGTGAAGAGGGAGAAGGCTGGGGGTCAAGGGTCAAGGGGTGAGGAGGATGGAAATGTCGGAGGAGAAAAAAGGCAGCGAAGATGGAATTGCGTTCAAAGGTAGGGTAAACATTGTTTCCAACAACATTACGAAGGAACGAAAGGGACAAAGACAAAAGAGAGACAATAAATTAACAAAAATTGCAGAGGGCTTAACAGCACCGAACCGGGGGGAGGGGGGGGGGGGGGGGGCGGGGAATTAAGAGATGGAAAATGCACTCAAAGATATTAAGTAATACATATACATATACAAAAGAAAGCACAAACTATGCATCGATTGCAAACAATCATTTTTTCGAACACACAAAAAAAGACACTCAGAAAAAAGGCACACACACTCACGAAAAGAGTTAGGAAAGCAAGAAAGAAGGACAGAAATTGAAAACTAAGACAATCCACAGAAGTGGAAGGGGGGGAAAACACGGTGGGAAATTGTAACCAATGATATTGAAAGACAAATGCACAATCATGGCTTATTAACGAAATTAGTCGATAACCAGCAAACCCAGTCGATGAAAATTTCAAACAATGAATCAATAACTCAAACAAACCACCGGCAAACACTTATAAGAGAGAGAGAGAGAGAGAGAGAGAGAGAGAGAGAGAGAGAGAGAGAGAGAGAGAGAGAGAGATCAAGGTATTTTATTTCATGTTAAGCCTCAGCCCATCACGAAGGGGGGGGGGGGGGGGGGGTATAAATTGCAACTGAATGAAGGCATGTGGCACATTCAAAATGAAAGCTAACAATAATATAGAACGTATTCATGTAGTCACAGCATCTCGCACTTTAAATCCTTTATATAAAAGATAATGAAAGATTATGTACGTCTTCCGGTACCGTGAATGACATCAACAAATTCAGTTTAAAACAGACTTTAGATATATTGCATAGCGATTTGTTTCACCATAAACGAGGTCAGTCGCTGTTTCGTATGTCTACTCCTAGAATTTTTTTGAAAGCAAATAAATAAACTGATTCACAATGGACAACACCATTTTCTAAGCCCCATTGTTCAGAACCATGCTGCACAATTGGCTGTATCTGAGAATCAAATAATTTATAAATAAATTAAAGGAGTTGTTGTTTTAACATGTTTAACCTTTTCAAAAAATAATCAAAACATTTTTTTGCTCTGCGTGCAAGGTCTTTGCCTGCAAGAGTAAAGCTCAAGCGCGTTGAAAAAAGTATTCCTAAGTATTTGTACACGTAAACTATAGGCATTGTAACACCATTATATAACCATCTTTCTCTCACACTCAAATAGCCACCCTTCCGAAAGACCATGATATTGCTTTTTGCCATATTAACTTTAACCTGAAGAGATGTCGTGGCATGCTGTAGGCTATTCAATTGTGTCTGCAAAACCTGTAACTGTCTCCACCATCAAAACATCATAATCAGCCAACAATAGAATAAATAATTCAAATGCGTCAAATGAAAATCTAGCACCATGTCTTCCATTGTGATAACTCCTATCGCTAATTAATTCATAAAAAGAGAAAAACAGAACAGAACTGCAGTCATCTCCTTGTCTTAATCCTGATGTGCAGGCAATATAATCAGTTAACATAAAACCACATTGAACTCTTAGTTTTTTCATTATTGTACATGCTTTTACTATATTTTAAATAGTCTACCCTTGATAGCACATTTTTCAAGAGAACTGGCCAGAGAAGATTTCCATTTATCGTATCAAAATCTTTTTCGAAATCTATAAATGCAACATAAAGTTTTCGATTGTAACAGAACTGTTTCTGTATGAGAGCTAGTAAAGAAAACATGTGGCCGACTGTTGATAATTTTTTTTTTAATCCAGCTTGATATTCACCTGTGATTTATTTTTCTTCCATTCATTCTTGCAGTTTGTTATTTATCACCATACCAAACAATTTACTGCTAATATCGCTCAAAGAAATTCCCCTATAATTGTTGGGGTTATTGATATCACCCTTTTTTTTGAAAATAGGCTGAATAACAGATTCACATCAGTTGTCAGGGAAATACCATTATCAAATAACTTATGAAATAACTTCAGTATCAGTTTCAGTTCAGTTTCATCAAGGAGGCGTCACTGCGTGCGGACTAGTCCATACACGCTACACCACATCCGCTTAGTTTTGAAACCACGCTACGCATGATTTGAAGCTGATGGATAAAGGAATTTCAGGATAAAAGTGTATAACCTGATCATTCGAATTCTTAAAGAGCTCACCAATAATACCATCGAGACCAGCTACTTTACGGTTTTTAATGTTCTTAAAGCAAGCAGCATTTCTTCTTTAGATACTGGACGATCCATGTAGCCTTCCATGTCTTCAACTGAGTCCTCATTTACTATGCCGTCAGCATCCGTTTCCAGCAAAGCTTTAAAATGTTGAGACCAGAAGTCAACTCATATGTTTTTTTTTTTCTAGGCTGTTTTTCTTTTGAAAGATGCATTATGAACAACGTCCCAGAATTCCTATTGGTTTCTCACTGTCAGTACAAGTTTTTTTTTCTCTCTCTAATAAAGCTTTGTTGGATTGCTTTTTTTTTCCGCTTTAATAAGTTTTTTATACCCATGTCTGGCAATAACATATCCATTTCTTTTATTCAATAATTGATTCTGTTTTCTTTTCAAATTTTACAGAACGACGAAATATCTGCAACAATCTTTTGGTATTTCTTTTACAAAGTTTGCATTCTAAATCAAACCATTTACCTGAATTTCCATTGTTATCAAATGATGTACGTGTTTTTCGTGGATTCAGCACTTACTCTTAAACAATCATTAAAAGCTGCAAGAGCATCGTTCACGTTAACAGCATGGCCCTCCTCGTCATATGTGAGAGGAAACCGGCAAGAAGGAGCCGCATGCCGCTCGAAAAGCGAGTGGGGTGGCCGGCATGGTTCAGTAGAAGGCCACTGGCAAAACATGGCGATCAGGACCGACTTCTTTCTTCTTCAACTGGTAAGAATTAACGAGACGACACGACAGGCGCCTCGCACACTCCACTGTCACGTCACAACTCCCCATGAGAGAGAGAGAGAGAGAGAGAGAGAGAGAGAGAGAGAGACAGACAGACAGACAGACAGACAGACAGACAGAGACAGACAGACAGACAGACAGACAGAGAGTCAAAGAGACAGACAGTCGGACCGATTGACAGAGAGACCGTCAGACAGAAGGGTAGGGAGACAGACAGTCAGAAAACAAAATTCAGCTTCTATCCAGCACAGCAGATGTGCACATAAAATAAGACAAACACTGAAAGGCTGAAAAAACAACAACAACAACTGACAGAAGAAGGAAGAAAAGAGAATCAGAAAATGAAAGACAGACAAAGAAAGGAAGGAAAGAAAGAAATGGACACAAGGGACTATAAAGATATATAACTTACATAAAACAAAACAAAAAAAATGAAATGCGTAAATATCTGAAGTGATCAAACTTTGGACACACACACACACACACACACACACACACACACACACACACACACACACACACACACACACACACACACACACTCACTCGCTCACTTGCTCATGACAGTAACGTTTGGGTGGGAAGAAGGTTAGAGGGCACTGTGTGTGGAACACTTCATGACATTGTGGCTGACGAAGCTGGACAATAGGAGGGGGTGGGGTGGGAAATGGGTGGAGGAATCAGGAAAGGAAATAGATGAGCGTCGGAGTCAAAAAGACCAATGCGATAGGCAAAAACTATATGATGATGATGATGATGATGATAATGAATACTTATATAGCGCCTATTCTCGGCTAGACGCCAAGCTCTAAGCGCTTTACAATCAACACTCGTTTACACAACGGGCTGCCTACCTGGGTAGTGCCGACTGAAGAGCTGCCAGCTGGCAATAACATATCCATTTCTTTTATCAATAATTGATTCTATATAATACATAAAGGAAAAGAAAGGAAAGGATTAAACAACGTTTTAAAAGAAAGCTATGATCAGAGGGAAACAAAGGACACACAGGACAGATAAACGCAAGAAAGAAAGACAGACAGACATACAGAAAAAAAAGAAAGAAGAATGAAAAAAGAGCAAACGAAAGAAAGTAAGAAAGGAAAGAAAAGAACGAAAAAAAAGTAAGAACGAAAGAAAGAAGGAATGGCAAAGAAAAAAAGAAAGAGAGGAAAGAAAAAAGAAAGAAAGGGAGAAAGAAAGAAAAGAAAGAAAACGAAGCCATAACTCATGAAAGAAGGGGGGGGGGGGGAAAAAAAAAAAAAAATTCAGATGAAAATGGGTAAAGAAAAGGAGAAAGTGTGTGTGTGTGTGTGTGTGTGTGTGTGTGTGTGTGTGTGTGTGTGTGTGTGTGTGTGTGTGTGTGTGTGTGTGTGTGTGTGTGTGTGTGTGTGTGTGTGTGTGTGTAATTGTTAAGCGGGATGGGTATGGGTGTGCGTGTTTGTTCATTTTCCGTGAAAGACAGAGAAGAAGATCAAAGACAGGCAGAAAAGAAAGAATGAAAGTGGAACTGAGAGAAATAAGCATGGCACGTCAGATACATGAACTGGACATAGAAGGAAGAAGAAACTGGAAGGAGGAGAAAGAAGGGTGGGGTTTAGACATGTGTGTGTGTGTGTGTGTGGGGGGGGGGGGGTCCAAAGAGGATGAAACAGCGGCTGATGACACCGCCCGTCACGGAAACAGGAAACGACATATCCTTTTACTTCCTTATTTTCCCAGAGCCAGAAACCAAAGTGAAGGGGGTGGAAAAAAAGAGGGTTGGCCTCACAAGAAAAAGGCGAGGGAGGGGTGGTAGTTATGAAGGTGGTGGTGATGGAAAAACGAAATGAAGGGCTGGAGGCAAAAAAAAAAAAAAAAAAAAGGAAAAGATAAACACGGGTATTGAAATGGAACTAAAAGTACAGAGAAAACGAAGGGGGAAAGTTTTAGAACCCTTCGGAAAAGAAAACTAAAATGAACAGAAAGAATGAAGGACTGACTGGCTCTCTGCTCCCCCATGTCTTCGCTACCCATCCATCCTGCCCCTAACCCCCCGGCCTCCCACCTCTGCCCCACACCCGGAAAGAAATGGAAAGGAAGAAATATGTGGATAAATCAATGCCTGTTGGTACTTGTTTACTACTAGTACTAACTGCTATTGATACGGGTGCTGTTGGTACTACTGCTGCTGCTGCTACTGCAGTTATCACTGCTGCTGCGCTGCTGTTACTACTACTATTACTACTATGTTGCTGCTGCTGCTGCTGCTGCTGCAATTAGTGCTGCTGCTGCTGCTTCTACTACCACTACTACTACTACTGCTGCTGCTGCTGCTGCTGCTACTGCTGCTGCTGCAACTACTACTACTACTACTACTACTACTACTACTACTTCTACTACTACTACTGCTGCTGCTGCTGCTGCTGTTGCTGCTGCTGCTGCTGCTGCTGCTACTGCAAAAATCACTGCTGCTGCTGCTACTACTACTACTGCTGTGTGTTGCAGCTGCTGCTGCTGCTGCTGATGATGATGATGATGATGATGATTCAAGTCAAGTTGTAAATGTGAAATCTACATTATCATTCTTTTTACGTAAAATGTTGCTTCAGTTCGCCTGTAGATTTAAAGGGGGGGAAAAAAGCTTACCGGGTGATTTCAAAACCGTCACCATTCAAAACACACAAAACTGGTCTTTCCCGAAAAACATATACCAAATCAGCTACTAATAAAAACAAAAAAATGCCTGGACATATATAACAGCCTAAATAATGGCATCTTCAGTACAGAACCAAAAGAAAAAAAAAAACCCAGAATCAACAGCAGCAACAGTAGCAGCAGCAACAACAACAGCAATCAAGCGAATGAACAAACAACAAAAAAACAACAAACAAAAAAAATAAACAAACAATACCCGTCCTAACATTGCCAGCTATTTCACTGAATCTATCACCCTTAAGTCATAACTTGATCGGGAATGGAAAAAAGAGGGCGGGAGGGGAATGACACGGTATCACTAACACACACACACACACACACACACACACACACACACACACACACCACACACACACACACACACACACACACACACACACACACACACACACACACACACACACACACGGATATTTCAAAGAAAAATAACTAGGGCAAAAGTTTTTTAAAAAAATGAAAAGGGAAGCGGGAAGAGAGCAACAGAGTTAAATTAATGCCAGAGAAAAAAAAGGTGAAATATACAGTTCATACTGAATTAAAACAAAGAAAGAAACAAACCAAAAGAAACCTCCGGTATCCCAGCAGAGACTGATGGTGGTGTTGATTTCTATGATCATGTTCAGGATGAGGATGATAGATGTTGACGATGATCATGTTCAGGATGAGGATGAAGATGTTGACGATGATCATGTTCAGGATGAGGATGAAGATGTTGACGATGATCATGTTCAGGATGAGGATGATAGATGTTGACGATGATCATGTTCAGGATGAGGATGATAGATGTTGACGATGATCATGTTCAGGATGAGGATGAAGATGTTGACGATGATCATGTTCAGAATGAGGATGATAGATGTTGACGATGATCATGTTCAGGATGAGGATGATAGATGTTGACGATGATCATGTTCAGGATGAGGATGATAGATTTGACGATGATCATGTTCAGGATGAGGATGATAGTTGTTGACGGTGATGGTGATAATAAATTAGGTATTGGAGAATAAACAGCATTGAAACTTCAGCATTGTATCGATGGAAAGGGGAAGGGGGGGGGGGAAATAGGGGCATTAAAGGGAGGAACAGAGCATGTAACGAAACGCCTTGTTTGAAATAAAAAAAAAAAGGGAAAAAAAAAAAAAAAAAAACAAAAAAAGAAAAAACCAGAACGAATGTGGCTAGGTCTGAAGACCTTAACTAGCTTTCCCTGGGCAGAGAACTAAGCATCCGTCAAATCAAACAGAAGTGAAACGGGAAAGGAATATATGCGTGTGTGTATGCGTGCTTGCGTGCTTGCGGGCGTGTGTGTGTGTGTGTGTGTGTGTGTGTGTGTGTGTGTGTGTGTGTGTGTGTGTGTGTGTGTGTGTGTGTGTGTGTGTGTGTGTGTGTGTGTGTGTGTGTGTGTGTGTGTGTGTGTGTGTGTGTGTGTAAACGGAAGGCAACGGAAATATGTTTGGCGGGGAAAAAGGGGGGGGGGGGGGGGGGGGGGGGGGAGGCGCCGGGGGAAAGGGAGGGGGAGGTGACGGAGGGATAAGGGAAGGGAATGCCTGAAGAAAAGAATGAAGTGGGGTCGGGATGGGGTGGGGATTTGGTAATACAGTGAAACAAAATTCATAAATAACATGAAGTAAGGAAGATGTTCGCCTACATACGACGGTAAGGAAGAGAGGAGGAGGAGAGAGAGAGAGAGAGAGAGAGAGAGAGAGAGAGAGAGATGAGAGAGAGAGAGAGAGAGAGAGAGAGAGAGAGAGAGAGAGAGAGAGAGAGAGAGAGAGAGAGAGAGAGAGAGAGAGAGAGAGAGATCAAAATACCGCGCAAATATTGTCACCTTCATTTTATCCTCGTTTCCTCTTTCTTTCTTTCTTTGGTTCTCTCAGCCTTTTTTTTTTTTCTTTGTTCTGATTTTCTGCCGCAACATCTCTATGTATCTTTCCTTTTGTCCTCCTTCGTGTTTTACTCATTTCATTTCGTTCCGTCTTCTCTTGAATGACAAAAAAAAAAATTCAAAGGAAAAGGGGAGAGAACGAAACACACAGACAAAAGTGTTAAAACTATGAAAACCTGATGTGGAAAGGGACTGAAAAATCAAAAGCAACAAATGAATGGAGAGAAAGCTTAAATGGACTGACATACGCAAGAGACGGAGAAAGAAGAAACTGAGGGGTGGGGGTGGGGGGGACGGGGGGGGGGGGGGATGTACTTAAGACACTAGGTATAAAGACGAAGCGGTGGCAACTGTTTCCCCATATGCGTTTGCCTGTCGGATTTATTCCCCTTTCACCCCTCAGGCTGCATGCTCACAAATCGTCGGATCGAAACAAGAAAAAGAAAAAAAAAAACTGAGATAAAACACACACTGGGGATATAACAACACAGAGCGACAGTGTGACCGTGTGTGTTGGAGAGTGGGGAAGGGGAAGGCGTCGGACACGCGGACTGGGGGGGGGGGGGGGGGGGGGGGGGGGGGGGGGGGGGGAAATGTGGAGGCAGTATATGCTTCTTCTTTCTTTGAATGTCCACCTTCATCGAGTTGAAGATTCTGACACTTTTGTGTGTATGACCGTTTTTTATCCCGCCATTATGGTAACCACACTCCATCTTCGGGGAAGGTGCATGCTATGTGTAACGTGTCATCCATACCATCGGCCAAACTGGCCTTCTCTTCCGAAAGCTGGTGATGGGATTTTACGTGTGTGCAAGATGTTGTGCGTGCGTTCACACAAGAAATCTCGGGTTATAGTCTCATTCGAAGGACTGCATGGGAAATGGAGTCAGAAAAATCCCCCTGTACCGAAATTCGAACCCGTAGCCTCAGGATCACGAGTCCGGCGCTCTACCAACTGAGCTGTTCCAGCCTCCGGTGGGGTGAAGGGGTGGGCAGGCGAGGTGAGCGATGGCGATGGGAATATCGGAGGAAAACACGATGAAGCCAGAGGGTAGCAAATATGGGTGAGCCTTTAAAGCTAAGCAAAACAACATTTACAACAAAAAGGAAGAAGTAAGAGAAAAAGAAAAACAGAAGAAAGAGAATCAATAAAGCAGTTGTGAAAATGTGTATAGAAAGCAGCACAAAAAGACAAACATAAGGACAGAAGAGGAAAACAGAAGAATACAAGGAGAACAACCGCGGATAAGAACCACAGATATTAGGGAGGACAGGAGAAGAAATGAATGAAAAATTATATCCATAAATATAAAAGGAATACTGCTCTAACTAAAAATGGGAAAGGAATTATTGAATAAAGCAATAAATCAATTAATGATTCATAAATAATCAAGCAATAGAACAAGCAAAAGCAAAATGCCGTTCGCACTGTACAATTGAGAGAGAGAGAGAGAGAGAGAGAGAGAGAGAGAGAGAGAGAGAGAGAGAGAGAGACGGACCGACAGACAGACAGACAGACAGAGACAGAGATAGAGTGACAGAGACAGACCAATAGATAGACAGAGACAAGGACAGAGACAGAGACAACGACACACAGAAAGGAAAAGAGAGAAAGAGAGAGAGGGAGAGAGACAGACAGACAGACAGACAGAGACAGAGAAACAGAGACAGACAGACACACAGACACTCAGACAGAGAGATAGACAGACAGACTGACTGACTAAAAAGTCTGTAAATCATCTGTTGTTTGGCAGGGTGGAGGAACAGGGAAAACGAGACAGACGGTAATATGAAGAAAGATTTAAAGGGTGAAACGCGATAGACGGAACAGAAAAAAAAAAAAGGGGGGGGGGGGGGGGCAAGGGGGGGGGGAGCGGAAAGGACCCGAAAAGGGGGGAAATTATGGTTCTTTTGTGCTCTTGCAAAAACAAAATTGTATTAGAAAGAAATCTTTAAAAAATGTTAGCGAACCGCCCAAAGAACGCCCGCGCACTGAAGAGATTGAAGGTAAGTGATTGCTCGTTCATTTGCGTTGTAATAATTGTTTTGTATCATGCCTGAAGAAAACCTAAGAGGTCGAAATGCGTCGTGTTTTGTCTTGTGATTCGTTTGTCCACGTTTTTTGTTTTTTTTTTTTTTTTTTTTTTTTTTTTTTTTTTTTTTTGGGGGGGCGGTTCTCTTTTATTGAAGATTTGTTTGGATTTCCGCCTGCAGTCGTCTCACGTTGCAGCTATATCAGAAGAGTTTAACGGAGCTTATTTCAAATGATGATGCTGAGGCCTGTGATCAAACAGTGCTACAGAAAGAGGTACAATCGTTTTTACGACAGTGCGTACAACATCAGGCAAGTAGTACACTGCGACATCTGTGGTTAATAAGCGGGTTATCCTCCCTGAATTGTTTGTTTTTTTTTCAAAAAAGGACACAAAAGTTCACATTAATTGGAAATTTCGTTTGAAGAGGCGACCGTTGTATTTCGTAAAAGGAAACATAATAAAAAGTTCGGTGACTGATGAATTTTCTGCAGACTTAAAAGAAGAGTTTTTTTTTTTCATCCAGTCAAAGATAGATCATGTTGTTGTTCATTCACCGTGTACAGAGTTTAGAAAGGTGAACTGTCTTGAACTCAAAAGGAAGGGATTGTTATATCATGTGCCAAAAAGAGATATAGTTAGTGAATATGTTTATAGATTAGACGCAAAGCCATACATCTGGAAAACACCCTGATACGGGTAAAATGAAGTTTAATTAACAAAAAAAGTCTTGCTTTGTTCGTATGCTTCAAAATAGGAATCGACTTCTCAAATCTGATGATTTTTCAGTGTAATGTATTGTGTAAGTTGCGGAGGTGCTGGGTATGAAGACTAAAAGGTTGTGTTGAGTTTTAAGACGTACAATGTTTGCATGAAATAAAGCAGTTGCTTTGAACGCTAAAACTCAAACGACTAGATATGTTCCAGTTTTGTTACAAACTCAGGAACTGACCATTATGAGAAACCCAGTACACCTGAAAAAGAAACCATTTTAACAAGGACAACAACAACAGCAGCAAAACAACACGGCAACAACAACAACAAGGCTTGAAGAGACTATGCATATTCTTTTTCAAGTCGAAACCGTACGACGCGAGCAAAACTGGTATATGTGTGCTTTCAAGCAGTAAAAACAGCTCATGTTTGCTGAAAACTTTGCATTTCTCGTTCTTTACTTCTGTTAGAAGCAAACACACACACGCACACACACACACACCACACACACACACACACACACACACACACACACACACACACACACGTACGCACTGTGTGTGTGTGTGTGTGTGTGTGTGTGTGTGTGTGTGTGTGTCTCTCTCTCTCTCTCTCTCTCTCTCTCTCTCTCTCTCTCTCTCTCTCTCTCTCTCCCTGCATCCACACCTCTCTATCCCTCTTCGTTGCAGTGTGTGTGTGTGTGTGTGTGTGTGTGTGTGTGTGTGTGTGTGTGTGTGTGTGTGTGTGTGTGTGTGTCTCTCTCTCTCTCTCTCTCTCTCTCTCTCTCTCTCTCTCTCTCTCTCTCTCTCTCTCCTGCATCCACACCTCTCTATCCCTCTTCGTTGCAGTGTGTGTGTGTGTGTGTGTGTGTGTGTGTGTGTGTGTGTGTGTGTGTGTGTGTGTGTGTGTGTGTGTGTGTGTGTGTGTGTGTGTGTGTGTGTGTGCGTGCGTGCGTGCGCGCGCGCGCGCGCGCGTGTGTGTATATGTGTGTGTGTGTGTGTGTGTGGTGTGTGTGTGTGAGCGTGCGCGCGCGCGCGCGCGTTTGTTTGTCTGAACCATCAGTCCTGTTTGTTTGCTGAACTGGCTAATTCTGTTCATGAAGCTGTAGCATGCTGCTGCTGTGTACAAAAAAAAAAAAAAAAGAAAAAAGAAAAAAAAAGAAAAAAGGGAAAAAAACGAAAAAAAATTACCGCTAGGGTGTCTGCTCACGGTCAGTCTAAGATCGTATGACTTAATGCCCAAATGGTAATCACAATAATGAGAACAAGGTGCGCACATGGCAAATCACAATAATGAGAACAAGGTCCGCACATGGTAAATCACAATAATGAGAACAAGGTGCGCACATGGTAAATCACAATAATGAGAACAAGGTGCACACATGGCAAATCACAAGAATGAGAACAAGGTGCACACATGGTAAATCACAATAATGAGAACAAGGTGCACACATGGCAAATCACAAGAATGAGAACAAGGTGCGCCAGCCGTCCTTCGGCAGCGTTGAAGAGGCTGACGCGCAGTTGGAAAGTAATGCCTCCAACCTTCCGGTTGTCAAATGTCGTCAACAACTGGCGCACCCTGTATATCCTACCCACCCACCATCCAGAGAAATGATCCATCCTGTCTGCAATAGTGCATACTGGTCTTCCTTACTGTTCTCCCTTCACTTCACTGCCCTCCCCAATCTCTCTCTCTCTCTCTCTCTCTCTCTCTCTCTCTCTCTCTCTCTCTCTCTCTCTCTCTCTGTCCCCTGTCTCTGTCTGTCTCTCCTCTCTCTCTCTCTCTCTCTCTCTCTCTCTCCCCTCTCTCTCTCTCTCTCTCTCCTCACTCTCTCTCTCTGTCCCTGTCTCTGTCTGTCTGTCTGTCTGTCTGTCTGTCTCTGTCTCTCTCTGTCTCTGTCTCTCTCTCTCTCTCTCTGTCCCTGTCTCTGTCTGTCTGTCTGTCTGTCTCTCTGTCTCTGTCTGCTCTCTCTCTCTCTCTCTCTCTCTCTCTCTCTCTCTCTCTCTCTCTCTCAGTTATCTAATAGAATTCTTACAGAATTTTCAATCATGATAAACATTCATTTTTTTCTGTGATATAGTCACAAAGTTTTTGTTTTTGTTTGTTTGTTTGTTTGTTTTTTGGTTTGTTTGTTTGTTTTTAAATTCCTTCCTGTATTTATTCCTTTCTCATCAATTCATGCATTACTTCTTTTTCTTTACATCATGTTCATGATTAGTTCTTTACTCATTTTTGACGTTCGTTAGTTATTCATTCCCCTATTGGTATGATTTATTTGTCCATTAATTATTCATTCTTTTATTGAATCAACCCTTTACAGTATTTATTTTTGTATTCATATAATCCAACCCAACCTCACCCCCAACAGCAACAACAACAACAACAACACACACACACACACACACACACACACACACACACACACACACACACACACACACACACACACACACACAACTGTTTCCAGCTACCATACAGCGAAACATCATGTGAGCGTCGAGCTTCCAGCTGAGTGTAGTTCACTAAGAAAAGCTTATCTTTGAAAGGAAGCACTTTCTTCTGTGGTAAGTAACTACGAAATAGAATTCATAGCAAATAGGTGCTTAGAAGACAATATCCATTTCGGTTTTCATCTGATTAGTTAGAATAGAACGTTAAAACCTGGGCTGTTTCTGTGTCTAGATTTCGAACACGCTATTGGTTCTCTTGACTAATTATTTTTGCATGAAATTCTTAGAGCTTTGAATTATGCAACATATTTTTGCTGATGAATAGTAGCTTTTTTTTTCAAAAAAAAACAGTAGAGCTTCAGCTCTGGTAAATGGACAGATGTCGACCTGGTTCCCAATTCAACGTGGATGTGAATAAGGTGATCTTCTATTTCTTATCTCCTTATCCTATATGCCGAAAATTTCACTTGCATGATACGACAAAATGAGGACATTAAGATAATAAAGTGTATAATAAGGAGCAAACGCAAAAAAAAAAAAGAAAAAAAAAAATGTGCACAGTATGCAGACAACAGATACATAATGTGGCAAGAGGATGAAAATAATCATCTGAAGGAACCATTGGAATTATGTGTAAATTTTGGTGATGACGGGGGGAATCCAGTTTTCTTTTTCTTGAATTCAGAAAAGACCAATGTAATGTGGGTAGGAAGCAAGAAAATCTCAAAGATAAGTACATGCAACATATGTGCATAAGCTGAACTCTGAGTATTTGATTTCCAAGTAATGAAAAACATATATTGCAAAGCTTTTCTCTGGCTGTTGCTCCCGGATCCTCCGGCATGACGTTATAAGCATGATTCAGACATCAATATTTCAATTAGTTTGAAATAGAAGAATAAAATGATAAAATTAGTAGAGAAAAACAGCCATTTTCGAATTTCGCAAGCTATATGATATCAAAAACACTATAAAGCATTAAAACTTACCTGGGCACAAGATACACAAGAACAACAGAAGAACACAACAAAAACAAACAAAAACAAATAAACCAGCCGCCGTGGCGAAGAGGTTAGGGTCGCGGACTCCCGGCTGGGAGGTCGTGAGTTCGATTCCCATCAGAGTCATGTGGGATTTTTTCTGCTCCGACCGGCTGCTACCCAGAGTTGGGAAGTTTGGGACCACACAGTTGAGCTTCATCCACTTAATGGATGCGTCTCTGAGAGTGTTGCTCAAATTTCCTGACCAACACTGCAGGTGTCTGTATATCTCGGGCCTGGTAGACGGCGGGATATATTATGAAAGTAAGCGAAAAGTACTGCCCTGTCATATAGTCTCAGACCAGAATGGAAATCCGTAGCATCATATTAATCATCCTCATTCTCATCGATCAGCATAAAAAAAGTCTCAAATTATGTGGCCCTTCATGCCCTGCTCTCATGGTGACCTCAGTTTCGATGTCCTCTCCACGTCTGTGGCCCTGATTTTAGTCCCGTCGGGGTCACCGGTATCGGCGAGTCCGTAGGGCCTGTCGTTGGACGGACGTGGTGGCGCCCTCCGGGGTGGGTGAGCTCAATCACACGGGCTCCGCGACTAGGTAATTATTGTCGTCAGTAGGGGGCTTAGAAGTTGGTGTCCTACGTATGTTAGATCAGAACAGGTGCCACTGAACATCACCGAAGTGACTCGGCAGCAGTGCAGTGTCTCCACCAGTGGGTTGCCTCTTGACGACTTGACATTAGACTGGTCCATGACATTGCCGGTGTCGGGACTGCGGTGGGACTGACCGGGCTGTGGCTGTGGACGGGGTGTCGGAATGAGCGGCGTGTGTGCAATGCCACTGAGGTAGCACAGAAGATGTGACAGCAAAAAAAAACAAAAACAACAACAACAACAACAACGACGACGACGACGACGAATAAAACAAACAAGAACAAAGCAAGAAACTTTAGAATGACAATTATATTTCTCGATCTGTTATACTAGAAATATACCCCTAAACAAATACGGCAGCTTGGTTCTGAAATTTTGTTTCACCTCGACACAGATGTGTGTTTTGATTTTACATCTTTCAAGCTCTCCAGAACATAGAGGAATCTGCAGCAGAGCCCGTCTTCTACAATGATAACATAAGGGTGAAAAAGACAATGTTGAGGATGGAGAAGCCCGAAAGTGAGCGAGCAAACAAAAGGGAAAACGAGCTGACGACGAAAAGAAAAGGACTAAAAGAACTAGCATGTGATGAAATCCACTCACTAGGAGACAGGAACCGGCGTATCCTTTTACCGTCTCACTTGCCCCGGGTAACGCGCGCACGCACGCCCGCGCTCACACACACACACACACACACACACACAGATGAAAGTTAGGTGACGCAGAAGTAGGGGAAAGAATGCTGTAGGGCAAAAAGTGATTGAACTTCTTTTTTTTCCCAGACGAGGCTGGGAGGCAGTAGAAAGTGGTGGAAAAGTGGAGGAAGGAATGATGATGATAGAAGCAGGCAGCGTCTGAAGGCAGAGAGACTACTGCGATAAACTAAACGTAACACAGGAAAGGAAGGATTGCAGAATTGTATAAAACATACGGCACTAATGAAGTAAAGGGATGAATCAATGATCAAATGAATGAAAGACAGAAAGACGTAACAGGAGACAAAAATAAAGGAAGAGGATATAAAGGGAAGAAGGAAACATGAAGAAAAGGAACACAATAGTTTTTTTCCTCTTTCTTTGCTTTTCCTTCTGTCTTTCTTTCTTTCCCTCTTTCTGTCTGTCCACCTTCCCTTCTTTCTTTTCATTGAAAGACAAAGACGAACAAACGCAGATAGATAAAAAAAAAAAGAAGAAAATTGGAAAGACAGAAACAAGTAAAAACGAAACGTCAAAATAAATGAAGTGGGCACAGACAAAGGAAGAAACAGGGAGGGAGGGGGGAGGCGGACTTGGAATGTGGAGGTAGGACCATAGAGGATGAGACTCTTGATGATGAAACTCCCTGTCGCGGAAACAGGAAGCGACATATCCTTCTACTCCCTTACTCACCCAGAGCAGGAGCAATAGAATGAGACAGCAAAGTGACGGGGATGGAAAAGGAAAGAGGGTCCCAGAAGGGACTGGTCATGGTGGTGATGCGGAAGACACGAAAATGAATGTCTGAAGGCAAAAGGAGGGCACGTATGTTAAAATGGAAGCCCAGAGTGAACTTAAAAGGAAGGGAAAGAAAAAGTTATAAAATACAGACAACTTAAAGGAAAATATGGAACAACGTAAAAAAAAAAAAGTGTAAAAACTAGCAAAAAGAGATGAAAACAAAGGAATGAATATAGACATACAACATGAAGAATACTTAACGGAAAAAAGATATGGGACTTAGTAAAATAAAGTGTAATTAAAAAGAAATACAGAAGAAAACAGAGAAATGACTGAAAGAAAGAGGGCCAGACCCTCTGCTCCCCTGTCCCTTCCATGTCCCAAATTACTCACCAAAGACCGGAGTTCAACTGTCAGAAATAGTTCTGGCTCAGGTCCAAAATGATCCCTCCCTCAAACGCAAGTGCAATAATGTTTCAGGCTGATAAGTTTAGGGACACAGCAGTTTGAAGCGAGGAAGTGCTTGAGAAACAAAGGGGCAGGTCATTTCGGATTTACACCTGAATGGTGAGCGTGAGCTCATGCCCCTTCTCACCTCCTGGGAGTGGTGTTGGTGTGGAGTGGTTATGGCACATGGC
This sequence comes from Conus betulinus, assembly GCA_016801955.1. Taxonomy (NCBI): domain Eukaryota; kingdom Metazoa; phylum Mollusca; class Gastropoda; order Neogastropoda; family Conidae; genus Conus; species Conus betulinus. The sequence continues at coordinate 114,142 of JADBJO010006947.1, forward strand.
ACCTGAGTGATGATGGTGTGGAGTGGTTTAGCACATGGCACCTGAGTGATGATGGTGTGGAGTGGTTATGGTGCATTGCACCTGAGTGGTGTGATGGTGTGGAGTGGTTTAGCACATGGCACCTGAGTGATTATGGTGTGGAGTGGTTATGGTACATTGCACCTGAGTGATGTTGGTGTGGAGTGGTTATGGTACATTGCACCTGAGTGATGATGGTGTGGAGTGGTTATGGTGCATTGCACCTGAGTGGTGGTGGGTGTGGAGTGGTTTAGCACATGGCACCTGAGTGATTATGGTGTGGAGTGGTTATGGTACATTGCACCTGAGTGATGTTGGTGTGGAGTGGTTATGGTACATTGCACCTTAGTGATGTTGGTGTGGAGTGGTTATGGCATATGGCACCTGAGTGATGTTGTGTGGAATGGTCACATTGCACCTGAGTGATGTTGGTGTGGAGTGGTCACATTGCACCTGAGTGATGTTGGTGTGGAGTGGTTATGGCATATGGCACCTGAGTGATGTTGGTATGGAGTGGTCACATTGCACCTGAGTGATGATGATGTGAAGTGGTTATGGCATATGGCACCTGAGTGATGGTGTGTGAAAGTGGTTATGGCACATTGCACCTGAGAGATGATGGTGTGGAGTGGTTATGGCACATTGCACCTGAGAGATGATGGTGTGGAGTGGTTATGGCACATTGCACCTGAGTGATGTTGGTGTGGAGTGGTTATGGCACATAACACCTGAGTGGGTGTTGGTGTGGAGTGGTTATGGCACATTGCACCTGAGAGATGATGGTGTGGAGTGGTTAAGGCACATGACACCTGAGTGGTGTTGGTGTGGAGTGGTTATGGCACATTGCACCTGAGTGATGTTGGTGTGGAGTGGTTATGGCACATGGCACCTGAGAGATGATGGTGTGGTGTGGTTATGGCACATGGCACCTGAGTGATGTTGGTGTGGAGTGGTTATGGTACATTGCACCTGAGTGATGTTGGTGTGGAGTGGTTATGGCACATGGCACCTGCCCAGGACCTGACAACAGCCATGTATACACAAACAAAACTTTTACCGTATGTGACCGCACTTTTTCCAATCTCTCTCTCTCTCTCTCTCTCTCTCTCTCTCTCTCTCTCTCTCTCTCTCTCTCTCTCTCACACACACACACACACACACACACACACACACACACACACACACACACACACACACACACATATATATATATATATATATATATATATATATATATATATATATATATATATATATATATATATATATATATATATATATATATATGGGTACCTCTGGGTGTGGGTGTGGGTTTGTGTTCTTTTGGATATATATGTATATATAAGAGCAAGTTTTGTTTCATAATCAAATATTTCTTGCAGTCTTTGCAACACCAAGCTGCTCTGTAAGTTGCTGGAATGGTGTTCGGTTACTTATCCTTGGAATTTATTAGTCAATTATATATATATATATATATATATATATATATATATATATATATATATATATATATATATATATATGTAGATAGATATATAGATATAGATAGATAGGTACATACATACATACATACATATATATATATATATATATATATATATATATATATATATATATATATGTGTGTGTGTGTGTGTGTGTGTGTGTGTGTGTGTGTGTGTGTGCGTGCGTGCGTGTGTGCGTGTGTGTGTGTGTGTGTGTGTAAACAAGAATTAAGAGGTCAAGTCAAGGAGAAGGCATCGTTTATCAAGTAAAGGAAGCTCAGACCAACAAGGGCATGAAAGATGTCTTGAACACTTCGATCCCTTTTTTCCAGACCCATCCTAACATTGGAGCCTTGGAGGCATCGTCCGGAATAGCAAACCCAAAATAAGGAAAGAATGAGAGGGGCAACAAGTGAACAACCAGCGAACGAAACAAGCGGACAAAAAAGCAAGTGATGAAAATCACCAGGAGTCAGGAAATGCTGAATCCTTTTATCACTTCACTCACTCAAGGAAAGGGAAAAAATAGTTTCAGTTAAAAGAAAGAACGAAAGATACCTGAAGGGCAGAAAAAGGGTAGAGGAGTCTGTTAGGCAATAGTGACTGATCTTGGAACGGGTGAGGCTTGAAGATGATACGGGTGGGGGCAATGGGAGAGAAGACATGATGGAAGAAACGGAAAACAAATGTCTGAAGGCCAAAAAATACGACAGCAACAACTAACCTAGGCTTAAAATGGAAAGAAAGGATTCAAGAATATGGGGGGGGGGGGGAAATAAATACAAAAGAGAGAAAGGACAAATAAGTAAACAAAGAAAGAAAGAAAAAAAAAAGAAAGACAAATAGGTAAAACGAATGAAGGAAAAAGGGAACAGATAGAAAAATGAAGGAAATAATGAAGATAGGGAAACCGGCAAGTTGTTTTGTTATAAGATGGACATCACATAGTTGTATTGTTTTTGTTTTTGTTTTTTTTCTCTCTTGAAAAAGGCCACGTGGCCGAAATATAAGAAGAGTGACATTGTGATTTTTCTATTCTGTTTTGGTATGGGTTTTTTGTTCTGTGCGTCTGTTTAATGAAAAAAAGAGAAAAAAAAGAAACAGGGGAAAGAAAGAAAAAAGTTGAAAAAGATGGACACAAACACAAGACGTCATATGTGAATGAATGCGGTATACAAAAAGGGTGGAAATGGGGGTGGATGGGGGGGGGAGGGAGACGGAGCTGGGGGATAATAGGGGTGGTTCCAAAAAGGTACACCAGCCAGTGATGAAACTGACTATCACCAAGACAGGAAATGACATATTCTTTTACTCACTTACTAACCCCCAGCCTGAGCAATAATTAAGAATCGGAAGTGAAGGGGGTGGAAAACAGGGCATGATCTGGAAAGAAGGGGTGAGGGAAAATGATTATGAAAGTGGTGATGAAAAAAAAAAAAACGAAACAAATGTCTGGAGGCAAAAAGATGGTCACATGTACAAAGATAAAACCAATGTGTAGAAGACCAAAGTGAGGGGTGTTGTATAAGGTACAGAAAACGTAAAAAAAAAAAAAAAAAGAACTAAGAAAGAAAGGAGGAAAGAAAAGAAACAAGAATAGAACGAACGAAAAGAGAAATAAAAAATGGAAGAAAGACGGTACTATCTGCTCTCATGCACCCCTTGCCCCTTTATCCTTTTCCACTCTTCTTCCCCCATTATCCTCTTCCACTCTTCTTCCCCCATTACCCCCTTATCCTCTTCTTCCCCCCATTATCCTCTTCCACTCTTCTTCCCCCATTACCCCTTCCACTTTTCTTCCCCCATTAAACCCTTCCACTCTTCTTTCCCCATTACCCCTTCCACTCTTCTTCCCCATTACCCCTTCCACTCTTTCTCCCCCATTACCCCCTCCACTCTTCTTTCCCCATTACCCCTTCCACTTTTCTTCCCCATTAACCCTTCCACTCTTCTTTCCCCATTACCCCTTCCACTCTTCTTCCCCCATTACCCCTTCCACTCTTCTTCCCCCATTAACCCTTTCCACTCTTCTTCCTCCTTCAAACCCTCGCCTACTCCTACCTTCTCACCTTGAAGAAAAAAAAAAATTGAAAGAAGAACTAAACCGGATGAATGACTAAACAATGGCACTCTATCCCAAGTACAAGTCTCACTACTGCAGCAACAACGAGAACAAACAACAACTGCTACTACTACTAATACTGCTGCTCCTGCTGCTACTACTGCAATTACTACTACTACTACTATTACTACTACTACTACTACTACTACTGAAACAGTGCATAGAGTGTCAATATTATTACTCATTTATTTAAAATCCAGTGTCTTCATATCCAAGATAACCTCCCACAGGGCCGTTTCAGGACTGTCAAGTAAATTTGTTTTTTAAGTTCTGTCCTGAAAAAAAACAACAAAGAAACCAAAACCCAAAAAAACAAAACGAACAAACAGAAAAAAATCGTCAAGGCCAACTACCAAGAAACACATCAATAGCGAAAGCATTCGGCATCCTTAACACAGAACTGACAATAGCTACAATAACAAACAAACAAGCAAAAACCTACGCCATGCTAACTGTGCAAGCTAGTTCACTCAATTTACGACCCTAGACTCGAAAGATGTGTCAGAATAAAGTAATGGGAAAAAAAACGACACAGTACCACACAAATGCATAACAGTGTCATGCTGGCTTTATGGGCATTTTATGGCAGTGTCATGTTGACTTAATGGGCACTTTATAACAGTGTCCTGTTGACTTAATCGGCACTTTATAACAGAGTCATGTTGACTTAATGGGCACTTTGTGGCAGTGTCATGTTGACTTAATGGGCACTTTATAACAGTGTCATGTTGACTTAACGGGCACTGTATGGCGGTGTCATGCTGACTTAATGGGCACTTTATATAACAGTGTCATGTTGACTTAACGGGCACTTTATGGCAGTCATGTTGACCTAATGGTTACTTTATAGCAGTGTCATGTTGACTTAGTGGGCACTTTATAACAGTGTCATGTTGACTTAATGGGCACTTTATGGCAGTGTCATGTTGACTTAATGGGCACTTTATAACAGTGTCACGTTAATTAAATGGGCACTTTATAACAGTCTCATGTTAACGTAATGGGCGCTTTATAACAGTCTCATTTTAACGGGCATTTTAGAATAGGCAGCTGGTGTTCACTCTGGACAGTTTTACTATTTTCACAAGTTGCAGGGATGGAACCATGAAAATTATGTTGGCATTTTACAAATTGTAAACAGAGAATAAAGCACATCGCCTCTTTAAAACAAACAAACAAGCCAAAAAGAAGTACTACAAAGGAACAAGAATGGACAAAGGTAAAGGGGAAAAATGAAGAAAGAAAGAAAGAAAGAAAGAAAGAAAGAAAGAAAAAGAAAAGAAAAAAGAAAAAAGAAAGAAAACAGTGGCAGATGCAAAAATATAAAGGAAGGTAAAAATTGCTACCAAAAAGAAAGGAGTATGACTTTACAGTTTATACTTGGGAAGGGAAAAAAACAACTGCAATAAACAAAAGGTTAATGTTTTTTACTTTGATAATTTTGATAAGGAAGAGGAAAACGATATTACAGAGAAGGAGGAGGATGAAGCAGGGGGGTGACTTGATTCTGGCGTCAAGAAGGAGAGTAGAGGGGCATCACAGTGAGGAACAGAACAAGTTCCAAAACATTCTTGTCTGAAAAAAAGAACAGAAAGAATATGGCTATTTTTGTACACACTAACTAGTTTGCTTTAAGCATAGAACTGAAAACCCCGTCGAATAAATAAAGTGGGCTGGGAGGGGAAATGGGGTTGGCATGGCAAAGGAATGTCGGGAAGGGTGGCAAAGGAAAGGGAGGGGGAGGAGTGGCGACGGTTGGCTGATGAAAATGGATGCCCGAAGGGAGAAATTAAGGGAGAAAATCGAAATGGGTAATACGTCGTAATAGGAAAATCATAAGTGAAAGAAAGTAAAGATGTTGGTCTATACGTATGGGTCACACACACACACACACACACAGAGAGAGAGAGAGAGAGAGAGAGAGAGAGAGAGAGAGAGGAGAGAGAGAGAGAGGTGCACAGCTCACAGGACACAGGATATTTGACGCTGATTGTTTCTTCTCAGTGAACGCAGAAAGTGGTAACTTGACTCCTCTGCCTTTTCGGTTTTAAGAAGAATGCTATACCAGAAAAAGGCTGGTGTGCAATACCGTAGTGTTGTTGAGTTTTAAAAAAAATGCTACCTAAGACAATCAGGTTTTGAAATCAGAATTAACTAGCACTGCAGTTACGAATGTTTATTTTCCCCTATTTCTTCAATCTAAAACATAAGAGCAAGCTTTGTTTAAAAATTGAATATTTCTTGCAGCCATTGCAACACCAAGTTGCTCTGTAAGTTGCCGGAACGGTGCTCGGTATTTATCCTTGGAACTTATTAGTCTATTATAATTTAGTCCCTCGTGGATTCATTCCAAGAACTGGCCCTCAGCACTTGTGTCTTAAGAGGTTATCTTTTTATATATTTCTGCTTTTCACAAGAAAATGTAGCTTGGTTTGCTCTTTCATGATTTTCGTTTGCTTCTTAGGTGGCACCTTTGGTGTGTTTTTTTTTAACTCAACAAACAGCTATGGTATTGCGCACCAGCCTTTTTTGGTATCGCATTTTTCTTAAAACCGAAAAGGCAGAGGAGTTAAGTTACCATTTTCCGCGGTCACTGAGGAGAAACAATCAGGTTTCGAAATACTGGTATCTGACCAGAAGTTATATGTTAGTGAGTTTCCTCCCCATTGGAGATTGTCACCCCCTTGGAGACTATAAGCTTGCTGAAGGTTCATTTGAGAAGCATTTATTATTCCCCATTCACCCTCGCAAGCACATACTGTTAGTTAGGCAGAATTAACTACCACTGCAGATACGAATGCTTATTTTCCCCTATTTCTTCAATCTAAAACATAAGAGCAAGCTTTGTTTATAATTGAATATTTCTTGCAGTCATTGCAACACCAAACTGCTCTGTAAGTTGCTGGAACGATGTTCAGTTACTTATCCTTGGGATTTATGAGTTTCATCATCAAGAATCTCATCCTCTATGGTCCTACCTCCACATTCCAAGTTCGCCTCCCTCCCTGTTTTCCTTTGTCTGTGCCCACTTCATTTATTTGACGTTTCGTTTACTTGTTTCTGTCTTTCCAATTTTCTTCTTTCTTATCTATCTGTGTTTGTTCTTCTTTGTCTTTCAATGAAAAGAAAGAAGGGAAGGCGGACAGACAGAAAGAGGGAAAGAAAGAAAGACAGAAGGAAAAGCAAAGAAAGGGGAAAAAAACTATTGTTTCCTTTTCTTCATGTTTCCTTCTTCCCTTTATATCTTCTTTCCTTTATTTTTGTCTCCTGTTACGTCTTTCTTTCTGTCTTTCATTCATTTGATCATTGATTCATCCCCTTTACTTCATTAGTACCGTATGTTTTATACAATTCTGCAATCCCTCCTTTCCTGTGTTATGTTTAGTTTATCGCAGTAGTCTCTCTGCCTTCAGACGCTGCCTGGTGGGGAGATGAGGGGGGAGAGTGTTTGGTAAAGAGAAGGTGGGAGATGAGGGGAGCTGAGGACGATGGAAATGTCAAAAGACAAAACATACTCAGAGGGTAGCAAATAAGGACGTGCGTTTAAAGCTAAGAAAAACTAACCTAGCAGCAACAACGAAGGGAACAAGAATCAAAATTATCAGAAACGACAGAAGAAGAAGCAGAAGCTTGATTGATGACTGATTCTTTATTTTCATCCTTAATACCCTCTGGATCGCATGAAAACGCAACCTCAAAACCAGCCAAGAAACTAGAACCTAAAAATTAGAAATAAAGCAGAAAAGATAAAGTAATAGGTTGAAACGACATAGGTGTGAGTGTGTTGGTGGAGGGGAGAGAGGAAAGGGGGGTGAAGGGATGACTTTGGATGCACAAGGAGGAGGAGGAGGAGGAGGGAGAGGAGGGAGGAGGAGGAGGAGAAGAAGAAGAAGAAGAAAGCAAAGAGGAGGAGGACGAAAGAAAATTTGAATTTCATAGAAAAGCTAAAACGCTTCCAGACAAAATAACAAGCAAACAAGGAGAGCAAAACCTTGAGTAGTATCTATAGACAAGCGCAAAAAAACACACCCACAATAATGTAACAAAGCAATGATGTTTACGAATACACAAGAGACACACAGAGAGACGGACAGACTGCACAACAAAAAATGAAGGGTCGGGTGTGTGTGTGTGTGTGTGTGTGGGGGGGGGGGGGGGGGGGGAGAAAGACGAAAAGCATAGGGAGAAGAAGCAAACACAAAAGAAAGGACTTGAAGACAGTGACAAATAAACAGAGAGAGAGAGAGAGAGAGAGAGAGAGAGAGAGAGAGAGAGAGAGAGAGAGAGAGAGAGAGAAGCTCAGGGCAATTTGCATGTAAATTGATGTAAACGGGGGGAGGGGGGGAGGAATGGGCAGGGTTCAGCTCTCTCTCCTCTCTCTCTCTCTCCTCTCTCTCTCTCTCTCTCCCTCCCTCCCTTCTCTCTCTCTCTTTCGCTCTCTCTCCCTCCCTCTCTCTCTCACTCTCTCTCTTTTCATCCATCCCTCCTCCCTCCCTCCTCTCTCTCCTCCCCTCTCTCTCTCTCTCTCTCTTTCACCCTCTCCCTCCCTCCTCTCTCTCGTCTCTCTCTCTCTCTCTCTCTCTCTCTTCTTTCTCTCTCTCTCTCTCTGTTGGGAGAGATTGAGAAGCGGAGTCAGAGGGTGTGAAGAGGGAGAATGCAGAAACAAGGAACGACTGTAAGATAGTGGAAAACACCACCACCACCACCACCACCACCACCACCACCAACAACAACAACCACACACACACGCCACACACACACACGCACACACACACACCACACACACCCACACACACACACACACACCACGTGTGATCTGTTAACAGCCATATGGGCAAACACACAGTGAAAGTGGACTGCCAGAGTAATATTCCCTGTCGTATTGACAGCCCTGAAAAGGCTCTTGTGGCTGTCTGGGCTATGATATCATCACCATACTGAAATACTGTCCCAGGGCTTGTGGAACAGCGTCAAGAAGTGGAAGCTGTGTTCCTTGGACATACAGTCAATTACAGCAAGAAACCTCCATGGTTCACTTGATTG
>JADBJO010006948.1:0-15000 GCA_016801955.1 Conus betulinus
CAACACAGATTTCTCCCAGCTTCCTTCTTTCCCACTGTTCATCAACACCTCCTCTTCTCTGGGCTTGTCATTGCATGCTTTTCAAAATAGGTCTGGGGTGTCGACAGTTTAGAAAAAAAAAAAAAAAAAGATTGTATTTGAACAAAACTGTCTTGGGGTCCAAAGCATCTTGACTCTTTTTTTGTTCGAGCCAAGTTTCTGGGTTTTTAAAAAAAAAAAATCATTTTTATTTTTTTTAAGCCGATCACAGTGTCTGAGGACTTGTTCTTTGTGACCTTATCCTCTCTTGCCAATCACCATTGATTTTCTCCTTACCTAAGCTGTCCCGTTTTTTTTTTTTTTTTTTTCTTTTTTCTTTTCAAAACTCAACGAGGTTTTGATCTGATTAGATAGAAAAAAGGTTGACACCCAAAGAAAATGCAACCTGAAAACAGCCCAACGACGGGCATTCAACTCTTCAGAACTTCTAGTTGAGAACACAGACACAACGGCAAACACATTCATTGCCAACGACAGCGAGAACAAGACTAGCTCCCCCATCGCTGCTTCTTGAGGACTTTTAAGTATGTGGTGGAATCAGGGAAGTTTTTGTGGTTTTGTCCGTTAATTCCCGCTTCCTTTTCTTCCTGTTTCTGTACAGACCTCCTTCACATTAGTCTGCAGACAGTCAGTCAGTCAGTCATTCCCCTGACCGCTGGGGGGGGGGGGGGGGGGGGGGGACGGGATGGAGGCAGCCGCCGTTTCTCTCCAGGCCTTTCTGTTAGTAGCTGTCGTGAGGAGATCTGGCAGGTCGTAGCAGCACACAACTTTTCCAAACCGGCTGCTTTGTGTATAATGGTTTCAAGCACATGAGCGATGCCCAAGTCACAGAGAACAAGAAGTAACTCTAAGTTCCGTACAGTCCTGAATTCCGCATTCATTTTATTGGCTGTTTTTTCAACGAATGGGAGCATTGTTTGGACGCTGTTTCCGAGGGTTTGGGTGCGGTGTTTTGACGCAGTTTTCGAGTGCTTTCGAGCGATGTCTTGTAGCTTTTTTTCACCCCGACTATTTAGGAAGCGATGCTTCGACGCTTTGACTCAATCAGAACAATACTTTCATGGAGAATTTGGAGGAAAGTTCAAGTGCTATTGGGGATCAATGTTTTGATTTCGTGTTTGAGTGTTGGAGGAATCTGCTGAAACTGTTCTTAAGCGTTTGGAGCAATGTGTTTGCAGGTGTTTTTTTTTTTTTCTTAACTGTCTAGGAGCAGATCTTGACGCCGTTTTTGAGGTGTTTGGGGGTAATGCTGTGACACTGTTTTCTACTTCTCCTTCTCCTTCTCCTTCTTCTTCTTCTCCTCCTCCTTTTTGTTAATGCTTGGCGCGATGCGTTTGACAATGATTTTGTCCATTTGGGAGCAATGCATTGAATCAATGAAAGCAATGTTTGACGATCTCATTCCGCCTCGGCTTCAAGCTGTGTCAGGCAAATCGACATAGGCTAGAACACCAAGGCTACCTCAAATGTTGTTATACTCTGCATAGTTATGCGGGGATTGTCTTTAGTGGGTGACAAGCTCCCAGCATAACGTTATCAGTCTCCCAAAATTCCCCAAAGTCGGAGTGTGGCTGCCCATGAGCCAGGGTAATCAAAAACGGTCACACACGTAATGTTCTCATCCCCAGCGGATGCATTTGTACCTTAGTGTTCAAATACTTCGGCTGTTTGGATGGTCCCTGGAGTCTTTTAGCCGGAGTACGACGACAAAAACAGCAACAACGATCTCACTGAGTGTTCGGGAACGGTGTTTTGACGCCGTTTACGATTACAAGTTCATGTTGCACAGTGAGGGCGACTGCAGGCTGAAATCTATACAAATTTTAAATGTAATTGATAGCGAACCGCCAATAAAAGATAAACAAATGAATCACAAGACAAAACACGACGCGTTTCGACCTCTTAAGTCTTCTTCAGGCAAGGCACATAACACTCAGTTCATGGTTTATCTCTGGTTCTGGAGCGTTTAAATTGATTGATTCAACACATTTTTTTTCTCAACATCTAAGAGCAACGTAATACTGCTTAAGGTTGCTTAGGAACGATGGTTAGATCCTGTTTTCGAGTGTGTAGGGCCAATGTTTTACGTCATTTTGGTGGATGTCGATTTTACGTATTGCGTTATTTTGCGCTAAAATTATTTTGCGTGATAATGTGATGTCAGTAACTGGGAATTCACGAGCGTGCTATGTGGAAAACTACGCCGGAACATTATCTTTCGGCGACTTCAATATATTTATTTATTCGTCATTTCTATACATTCTCAGTCAATGCTCACTTCATGAATACACGGAACTTCATACTGGACAGTAGGAAGCTTTTTGTGTTGTGCAAAACGCTTTTCAGTCATCATAGCTGCACGATCAGCCTACCACCTAGCCCAGTGGATAGGATAGTACAGTGAATTGCTGGTTTGGAAATAATTTCGGTCCCATCTGAAACAAACATTTGGGAGATTTTTGCCCCCCCCCCCCCCCCCCCCTCTCCACCTCCCTCCTTGCCTTCCCTCTCCCATGCTCCCCACCGGGTTCTCTCTTGAGTTTTGCGTGTACTGTGGTCTCTACTGGAGAGACTGGAACTGCGGAGTTCTGAGTTTAATCCGACTGAAACAGATGCTTCAGTCTTGACCGAGACAAATGCCGGTCAGGCTGACGCCAGGATATAATTACAAAAGAGGGCTCGGACTACACACGCTCTCTTGTAGTCTCAGACCAAAAATGGAAGTCCATGATGTCATGTTCGTTATCATCATTGGCTGCATTATTTTCCAAAAAAACTTAAGTCTCAGATTCTGCAGCCCCTAACGCTCTGGTCTAGTGGTGACTTCCGTTCTCATATCTCCACTCCATACAGTTAAATGTTGTGCTCAGTTGTTTATGATCTGTGGACTATCTATGGATTATCTACGGATTATCTGATTGATTTATTGTTTTTAATTGAGCACATAATGCATGTTAGAGATGTTGATGGAAGTGATGTCTTGAAGCATAGGGGTAGTACGGTTATATCGACCCATGCAATTGAATTTGTTTTTTATCCTTACTGAGAACATTCGCCCAGGAGGAAATGTTGATTGGAACACATTCTTAGGTACGGGGATGTCATGAGGAGGCCTAAAGTTCTCGAGTCTTTAAGTCCTTTAGGCAAATTAAGGGATATTGAGATCTTTTTCCTTGGGTTCTTCAAGTGTGCGAACTCAGGCATCACCAGAGGGGAATACCCTGAGTCGTAAATGAAGGAGGGTGAGTTACTGAGAAGTGGTTCGCATTGTCCAGGGGATAGTAACAAGTACATGCCGACCTGCCTGTACTGGGTGGGGAGAGTGTCCATCTCCACTGGCTATTTATTGGGTTCTCCAGCGAGCCTGAGAGGAGATGACCGTCACGGTTTGGTGACCATCAGCCGCAGGCAGAGTACAGTGACCATTCAGTCGTTCTTGTCCTGAGGGATAAATGGAAGGCTTCGGTCTATTGAGTAATTCGTGATAAGACAAGTATTGGCATCTGCAAGGTCGTAGGGACTTTTGCTGCGTGGATGTAGCAGTGGCTTTCTGAGCAGAACACTGACTCCAGTGGGCTCTGCTACTAACTAGCGAGGCCATAGTAGGTGGTGATCTGCGTCTATTGGATCAGAGCATGCAGGTACTGCTGATACTGACCCAGGAAATGACGTTATTGTGCAGTGTCTCCTCTGGTGGGTTACCAGCAGGCTGCCTCCTGAGGAGTTGACATTGATCGCTTCCTGTGGACTGCTGAGGCCAGACAAACCTGGGCATGGCCGTGATTGGAGGATCGTAGAAAGCAGCGGAGTAGATCAGGCACAGGACATGAGGCAAAAACCTAAAAAGGAAAGGGTCAGAATTTATCAGTGAGAAGAAACTTTCTACCTTGTACCCCCATTCGCCAAGTTTCAGAGACCACTGGGCATATCGGCCAAAAGTCAGGCAGGGGACCAGACATTGTGTTGACCAGCTTTGATCGGACGTTCATTGTTTGGGAAAGACCAGTTAACATCAGCATCTTTATCTTCAAGGGTCTTGTTTCTGTTAGACAGTGGGGAAGAAAACACCACTGGCGGATGGCATGCCGGGGAAGGTGGAAGCTCTTGACCCCACCTCCTCGTCTCCTCCACTTGTCACTTTCTTGACATCCCACTTCTGTGGCTTCTTTTTGTGGTCTTGTGTGATGAGAGAGTGCCCCAGCTCCCGCCATCTCTCCCCAACTATCAACCTTTGTTTTCTTTCTTTTTTTTTTTCATTTTCATGCTTTGCCGTCTGGTTGCGATTTAGACATTTTGGAAGACAACTTGACTCCCATCCCGCCCCATCCCCCTCGCTCACTACCGTCACCGCTTCCCCCACTTGTCCTCAACTGATTCACCACAGGCATGCTCTTCAGCTGACATTTTCGATTAGAGTTCCGATCCAGACACTCTTACGTTTGAAAAAAAAAGAAAAAGTTTACTGGAATACACAATCTGTGGGGAACAGTGTTCGGTGTAAGAACTTACTTGAGAGTGGATGTTGACCCTGGGAGGCCAGTGGGTCCTCCACCAGGACAGGACAGTGTTGTGCTGGTGGTTTTGCCTCCAGGGTATTGACACGTTTCACACACCCACCCACACACACACACACACACACACACACATACACACACACAAAACACACACACACACACACACACACATCCCCCTTAGGGACTGATTAAACCAGGACCCTCCGGCAAGTTCCGAGCGACAGTTCCAAACGCATGACATACACGTGCGGTTTTCTTCAGATCCGTCCGAAGAGAGAGGAGAGAGAGAGAGAGAGAGGAGGAGAGAGAGAGAGAGAGAGAGAGAGAGAGAGAGGAGATGAGAGAGAGAGAGAGGGGGATGGGGTTAAAAACAAACCAATCAGGCAGCCATAACACACAGGATATGCTCACACACTCCATGCTTAAACTGACAAACCTAACACCAAGTCATACAGTTCCGCCCACCTTCAGTGCGACCCCCCCCCTGTCCCATTCGTCGCCAGAGAGAGAGGAGAGAGAGAGAGAGAGAGAGAGAGGGAGGGGGGGGGGTACAGGTGTTAAACAAACCGATTAATCAGTCATACACACAAGATATGCTCACAACTCCATGCTTAAACTGACAAACCTAACACCAAGTCATACAGTTCCGCTCCACCTTCAGTGCGACCCCCCCTCCCATTCGTCGCCAGAGAGAGAGAGAGAGAGAGAGAGAGAGAGAGAGAGAGAGAGAGAGAGAGGGGGGGGGGTACAGGTGTTAAACAAACCGATTAATCAGTCATACATACAAGATACGCTCACAACTCCATGCTTAAACCGACAAACCTAACACCAAGTCATACAGTTCTGCTCCACCTTCAGTGCGACCCCCCCCTCCCATTCGTCGCCACAGAGGAGAGAGAGAGAGAGATGAGAGAGAGAGAGAGAGAGAGAGAGAGAGAGAGAGAGAGAGAGGAGGGGGGGTAGGGGTGTTAAACAAACCGATTAATCAGTCATACACACAAGATATGCTCACAACACCATGCTTAAACCGACAAACCTAACACGAAGTCATACAGTTCCACACCACCTTCAGTGCGATTCCCCCATCTGCTCCACCTTCAGTGTCATTCCCCCATTCGTCGCGCAGAGGGAGAGAGGGAGAGAGATTCAGAGAGAGAGATTCAGAGAGAGAGAGAGAGAGAGAGCGAGCGAGAGAGAGAGAGAGAGACTGACAGGCAGGGAAGTCAGAACGCGGACAACTCCCCACTAATCTCCCCAGCCCCCAGACAATGAACACACCCAAGTTTGCTGCCCGTGTTTCCACGCCTTGACCTGTCCTCACACCGCAATGGGCTCCGCGCTGCGCTCCATCAAATTATGATGTAGACACGTTGACACACTTGTCTGCTCTCTCTCTCTCTCTCTCACTCCCCTCAGTCCCCCCCCCCCCCCAACCTCCACCCCCCACTCCCATCCCCATCCCTTTTCCTTCCCTACCCATCCTCCTTCTCACCCCCTCCCCTCTCTCTCCAAACGAGATTGTGCGATCTTGTCCCATAGTAGCGGCCACGCCCCGCTGTCAGAGGACAGTGACGTACGGTGCAAAATGAGCTTAAGGTGGCGTCTTGTTTCGCCCAATGCGATTAGGATGGTCAGCGCGATTGATTCGTCTTTCACGCCCATCCTCACTCACCCACTGGGTTTGTCCAGGAGGGTTAGGAGGGGAGGCAGGCTGTTGGGGAAACATGAGATTATCGACGGAGGTGTGCCTATAATTCTGCGGCTGAAAGACATCCGCAGTTGGGGGGTGAAGAGGAAAGAGCTGGTGATTTGATCGACTTCTACTAGGCCTACTGCGAGAAAAGGAAACAGGAGTGTATCGATGGAAGAGTGAGGAGTTGTAAGTAGGATGTAGAAAGGAAGCAGAATGTGTAATTGGTCTTCGTAATCCTGGTGTGAACAGAAAACAGACATTTATGGACTGACATGTCTTTGTAATTTGAAGTGAAAAGGAAACAGGTTTGTCGACTGATAAGTGTTCGTAATGAAATGTGCAAATAAAACAGACAATCGTGGACTGACGTACCTTTGTAATTTGAAAGTGTGAAAGAAAATAGGTTTGTCTAACCACTTCGCCATGGCTGCTGGTTCCACCCTTTGCGAAAATTGCCCATTTTTCTTAACATTTTCTTTTTTCGAGATCCTGAGCCATCTGTTTCCATTCAAAAGATGTCCTTTATTTTCAATCCTATCTGTGGTCTCAGATAAGCCGTTTTTGGTAAACTTAATGTTCACTCCAATATTGTATCATTTATTTGGTTTTGGGACACTCAGTTGCAGACCAGTGGATCTTCTAAATCGTTGAGATGTATCTGCTGCTATCTGAAAATCTATTTGATATTTTAAAAAAGAGTAGAGTCATCTGCCATTAATTCCAGTAACTGTGCTTTTCTGACATTTGTGTGTCAATATTTCAATCACTAAAATAAAAGCAAGAGGCGAAAGTAAGCACCCTTGTCGAATGCTGCAATTAAATATAAAATTCTCAGACAACCAGACTCCATGACTGATGCAACCAATATCATTATCCCTTTGCACAGAAACACGTCCTCTAAAATCTGGATCAAAGCCAACGACATTAAACGTGTGGAATAAGTATAATCTGGAAATTGGATCAAAAGCTTTAGTGTAATCTGAGTTAACAGGTAGCCAGATTTTTGCCTGAATCATTCAAATAGTTTACACAAAATCCATTGGTCTTGATACTGTGGCAATATATCTACCTTTAATATACCTTGCTGGTCCTCGCCAATGAATCAGTGTAGAACTACCCATGACCTCAGGGCCAAAACTTTAGCCAATAAACTTGCAATCTCAATTTGTAAATATCTACTTCGCGTGAGCGAATAAGTAATGATCTAAATGCCTCTACCTCTGTTACGTTGTAGGAATGACCCGCGGCAATATTTAACTCGTTATCCAAAACGCAGTTGGAATCTGCACAAATCACCTCTCTCTCTCTCTCTCTCTCTCTCTCTCTCTCTCTCTCTCTCTCTCTCACCACTCTAACTCTTCAGTTTCATCTGATAGTCCTTCCCCCACTACTTAATTGTTCAGCATTATAGTCCTGAAAGATTGTCAATTTTTCATTTGCAGAACAGGAGCTACTCTGATAACTTTTTGTTGTTGTTTTCTTTTATTTGTTTGTTTGTTTGTTTGCTTGTTTGTACACAATGGACAAAATCTGCATGCATTCCTGGAATTGACAGGTGTTAACCTTCTTGAAAAATGTTTGGAGTTCACGTTTGCGTCACCTTCACTGCGACTGGACCCTGAGTGCACAAGAGTCGCACACCCTGCCTCCCCACTGATTTCTCCTCCCACATTGAACGTCTCTTACCAAACATTTGTTCTTCTCACACGCAGACAACATCTATCTTTTTTTCCCCTCTCAAGTGTATAAATATCGATGCCTTATTCCCCTTATCTTTCTTGTAATCCCGGCAATTCAGAGACCAAATTCAAATTTTATCCATCTACGGAAATGGAGTTATAAACACAAAAGCAGGGTGGTGGGTTTTTTTTTTTTTTTTTTTGTGGTGTTAATCCGAATATAGAATCGCAAGTCCCAAAGCGTTGGCCAGCCATCAACGAAGACACCAGCAAAGAGTGATAAAAAAAAAACAAAGCAACCTCGTACCGCTGGAGGAAAGTCCTCTTGGACCACCTCGTTGTCAGAAGCCTCCTCCACACACTCCTCTGTCGCGGCCTGTTTCAGCCGATCCTGAAGTGCTGTTGTCCTCATCTTCACCTGACCACGGCCTCCGAGACGTCTGGGAAGGCTGTCTGGATTGACCGGCACGTGACAAACTGGGATGAAGAGTTGTCTGTCTTGTGTTGTTCGTCCTCTGTCCTCCCCCCCCCCCCTCCCCTCTCGTCACCCCCTTTCCCCCTGCCTTCCACACTGGTTTCCCACCGTTGCTGTGTTTGAACGGGAGTCTTTCCCCTGGCTGGCTGGTTTTTCTTCATGTCCATCAGCTTCCCTTGTTTCTCACTCTGGTTTGTCTTTTTTACTGGTGTGCTTGATCGGAAATTCTTGCTGGTTGTTCTTCACTGACACCCCCCCCCCCCTCCCCCCGCCCCCGCCTCCTTCCCAACTGTTTTCACTATGATTTGCATTAGTTACTGTGCTACATCGGGAAGTCTTCCTCTGAATGTGCTAGGGTTCTTTTTGTGTATGTTCTGTGTTTGCACGTTTGCGAGTCTCGCCGCATTATTGATGACTTCACATCGCTCACTTTCTCGTTTTGTTGCCTGCTGGCATTTGAGAGGATTGGCACACAGTTTCATGCAGACGCTGGGAACAAATGACAGTCCACTGCGCTGATCTGTGTTCCTTGTGACAGACCTAGGCGGTGAAATGGCTCATTTTAAACGTTGTATTGAGCGATGTCGGAAGTACGGTAACAAGTACGAATCATTATCTGCCCTTTCAAACCTTGTTAGTTTGTTTTCCACATCCCGTGTATCGTTCTGGTTTTTCTATGGAACGCAGCTCACCTTTTTTCACCTTTTGTTACAGAGAAATGTATATCTGCGATCCATACTTTTCTTTTTCGTTGCAGTGGATTTGCATGGCATGTACGGGGCGAGTGTCCAAGACTTGCGACACAGAGCCACGCCCTGACACACACCTTTCCCCAGCAGATCGTTCCCAGCTTGTCGTGTTGCCAAGTGATTACGGTCCGTGCCCCTCTGATGTCTTCTATTCCAACAATGCCGCCCTGTCCTGCCATCCATTCTGCTGCAAGGCACAACCTCATGTCTGGTAATGCGGGTCGCCACAGAATCTGGAATGCTTTAAAAAAAAATTTGTTTTTGAGGAAGACCGGTTGATCAGCCATTTTTTTCTCGCAAGCAAAGAAGAAAAAAATACATCCGAAGGTGCTAGTGGGACCCGGAGAAAGAACTGAAGCAGACTTTTTTAAAAAAAAATTTTAAGAAACAATCTGGTGAGACAAAACCATGCTGGAAAGTGACCATGAACACGAATTTAAAAAAAGAAGAAACGGTATTAGTTCTGCCAGACGACACAGACAAACAGATCACAGGACAAAAAACACATGCATTTCGACCTCTTGAGTCTTCTTCAGGGCAAAAACAAACAACATTTAGAATAGTCACAACGAAGAACGAGCAAACATTTATCTTCTCATATTCGGCGTATTGGGTTTTCATCCAACACCCACTTTGCGCCGAATCTGAAAAGATGAATGGTCGCTCGTTCATCGTTTTGGTTTTCCTAAACGTTAGTTGTTTTTTTTGCCTGAAGGAGACCCCAGGAAGTCGAAACGCATTGTATTGTGTCCTGTAATCTGTTTGTCTGTATCGTCCGGCGGTACTAAGACCGTTTCTTTTGACAATGTGTTTCAGTTTCCGTCCTCCGTTACCTCGTTTTTGAAACTCTCCGTGAACACGGTTTTTGAATTCGGTAGTAGTGAGAGCGCATGGCATGGAGCGCGATCACCGAATTTTGTTTTTGTTTTGTTTTGTTTTGCTTGCTTTTCTCTTTGGATGGCCCATGACGTTGTCCCTTAGGATGTTGAGGACGTTCTCTGGTGTGTGAAGCACAGCGGAGCTTGCCACCGATATTTGTCTCCGTGACCACGGCAGTCTTGGGATCATGGGGTCGGCCTTACCGCCCCTTACCCCCTCTTATCGCGCCGACGTGCTGTTCCGGCAAAAAGATGGGGACGTTTTCTTCCCGTGGCAAGTGGTAAGTACGGGCACTAAAAAGGTTAATGAGTATATTTGCGTGCAAAATATTTCAACATTTGCGTAATAGAGTGTATAAAAAAACATTAACTGGGGCTCATGGAGAGACTTGAAACTCGTGGAGAGAGAGAGAGAGAGAGAGAGAGAGAGAGAGAGAGAGAGAGAGAGAGAGAGAGAGAGAGACAGACAGACAGACAGACAGACAGACAGACAGACACGGACTCATGCACGCACGAACACACACACACACACACACACACACACACACACACACACACACACACACACACACACACAACACACACTTACATTTAAGCACAAGCATACATTAAATCATAATCGTATAACACACGGGAAAGGGTATAGTATGAATTATATTAATCACGATTCGAGTGCACGGGAGCGTGTGCACGCGCGCTCACGAATGCGCGCACAAACACACAGAAAGATAGACAGACAAACAGACAGAGAGGCAGACAGACAGACACACACACACACACATACACGCACACGCACACACACACGCATGCACGCGTGCGCGCGCGCACGCACGAGCGCACACAGACAGACAGACAACACACACACACACACACACACACACACACACACACACACACACACACACACGCAGGTGGTGCAGGATTGTTCCCAATTGGCGGGTTCGTCAGATGAAGACAGCACTTCCCTCAGTACCTCTCGCACCTTCGGGTGTAGTGCTATGTTTTTCTTCTTTAATTAAATTTCATTGTAAAAAAAAAAAAAAAAAAAAAAAATCAAATCATCGCAAACAACACAGAAAAAATGTATATAACCCTGATTTGAAAAAGAACAAAGCTTTGAATTAAGTGAGTGGCTTCCACACCACGCATCTCTGAGATCATGAGAACAGTGCTACGTGAAAGTTTTTTTTTTTTTTTTTTTTTTTTTTTTTAAACATATTGTGCTTACAGGGCCGCGAGGGTTCTCGTGCAGATGTTACAAATCTGGGTGTGAGTGGAGGGTCTTAGTCCGTAAACGCTCGTGTTTCATGCAGGCAGGCGCGCACATTGCACTCTGACCGTAATGGACATCAGGTCGGGTGCGCACCACCTCCCCCACCCCCACCCCCCCCCCCCCACTCCCGTCCCTCTTCTCTCCAGTAGTGCCCTTTTCCCCTGTGGTTGTCAGGCTGGGGAAGAAGCGTACCCTGGAACGCCCCCCCCCCCCCCCCCCCCCCCCCCCCCCCCCCCCCCCCCCCCCCCAATCGGATTACAGCGGCACCCATTCTTCATCAACATCGATGTAAACAGCAGAACTATAATTCACGACTGCATGTAGGGGAAAGGAGGGGGCGTTTGGAGGATTGGATTGCGGGGGTGTGGGGTAGGGAGGGGGTGGGGGGGGTGGGGGGGGGAAGAGGACAAAAGGAGGAGGAATGGTTGTGACTGTGGGGGGGGGGTGAGGGGGAGGGGGCAAAGAGGCAGTTGAGAGACAAGAGGTTAGACAGATAGATTGTCAGGCAGACAGACAGACAGACAGACACACACACACACACATACACGCACGCACGCACGCACGGAGGTACACACACACGCGCGCCCGTGCGCGCGAACTCGTGCAGCACCCCCCCCCCCCTCCAAAAACACACACACACACACACACACACACACACACACACACACACACACACACACACACACACACACACACAGAGGCGCGCATAAAGCACTCATACAGATTCAAGCACAGGCGTACATTCACCCATAATGTACTTATAAATGCACACTCTGGAGAGAGAGAGAGAGAGAGAGAGAGAGAGAGAGAGAGACAGAGACAGACAGACAGACAGACAGACAGACAGACAGACACACACACACACACACACACACACACACAGAGAGAGAGAGAGAGAGAGAGGGTTGTGAGACTGGGAACTTCCCCCTTCAACTGTCCGCATTAAGGCAGCTGGCTGTTGCTTGTCTAGGAGGGAGTAGATTTGAATTCGTGATACTGCATGTAGGAAAAGATGTTACACTCCTTCGCGTACAAATGTAGTCCACACGAGACCATAACTTTTATAACAATAAACTGTATGGATGATTGGAAAAAAAAAAATAATGAATGTGTAGAGTATTTGTGAGCTTGTATATGGGTTGGAGAAAAGTTATATAAGGAAAACCGCTGATTTGAAAGAATGAAGGAAGTAAGGAAAGTGAGTGAACGATATTGACTGGATGACACGTGAAACGACTGAATGAAGCGCCAGCAGGCAGCACTTCAGTCGGCACTACCCAGGTAGGCAGCCCGTTGCGTGCACGGGCGTCTGGATTGTCAGCGCCTTGGAGCTTTGGCAAGGTGCTTTATGAATGCTATGTTATTATTATTATCATTATTATTATTATCATTATATTATGGAAAATGCCAAAATCTCTTCCTCAATTCAGTGTAGAAGAAGAATGTCTGAAGACTGGCATATTGCGAGCGAGGATGCGTGTATGTGGACTGGCACTGCCACAGCTGAAACCAACAAAATGTACACAAATCAACTCGTACATTCTGGTAGTTTTCCTAATTTACTTTACAATTGTATATCTTGCCCATTTCATGCCATCATTTCAAAGCATCATGCCTCCATGGCGTTTGTAAAGATTCCACAAATTAATTCATGCCAAAGAAAAGTGAATTCATCACCAGCGCATTGTTCAGTGTAAACTTGACTTCTTTCACACATATTCTGTCGTGTAATACGCATCGCTATATCAATAATGGTACCAGTTGAGGAGAATCGTGTTCATGCAATCCTTTTGTCGGACGCAGTGGAACAATTTGGAATGTAAATGAAGGCGACGATTAGGCCCACAACGGAAGTTTGACACGTGAGTCGCGTCATATTGATGTTGTGCCAAACCATAGTCTGAAACCGATGATGTAGATTTCTGAGGATCAAAAGCGTTCTTTTGAAAAGGAACCATACCATCTAGTGCTAGTCTTCTGTTTCCGATGTCAGGTCTTCGAAAATATAGGGCGGCTTTCCCAAAATCCTTCATCTGTTTCACCCTCGTCGGAATTGAATTCTTCTTCTTCTTCTTATTAGTAGTAGTAGTAGTAGTAGTAGTAGTAGTAGTAGTAGTAGTGTAATAGTATCACGAATACTTACATACCGCCTATCCTCGGCTTGAGACCAAGCTCTAAGCGCTTTACAATCCACACTCGTTTATACAACGGGCTGCTTACCTGGGTAGTGCCGACTGAAGAGCTGCCAGCTGACGCTTCATTCAATGGTTTCCCCAGTCAGTATTATCGCTCAATATCGTTCACTCAGTTTCCTTACTTCCTTCATTCTTTTCATTTCTCACGCAGGGTGCATGCTATGTGTGACGTGTCATCCATACCAACGGCCAAACTGGCCTTCTCTTCCAAAAGCTGGTGATGGGATTTTCCGTGTGTGCAATATTTTATTCTCATTCGAAGGACCGTTTGGGAAATGGAGTCAGAACCAATGTGCAAGATGTTAATCTCATTCGAAGGACTGTATGGGGAATGGAGTCAGAATCAATGCTAACTCCGAGGGAAAAAACCCCCAGTACCGAAACGGCCCGGAGGATATTCTATCCCGAAACCTCAGGATCACAAAGATCAAAAGTCCGGCGCTCTACCACTGAGCTATTCTGGCACTTCTCCGCACGCTTATAGCTATTAATGCATGTCTTCAGCCTTCCTGCTTTCTTCCTCCTCTAGTACTTCAGAGCTTTTTTCTTTGCAGCTCTCAGAGTCGGGTCAGGGGGGGGGAGGGGAGGTTTCTCTGCGCATCCCGAATGGTCAGGACATTCGTGTGTGGGTGAAGTTTAATTCCGGATCTCACAACACCGACTGTATAATTATCGGTGAAATCGAAAACTGCTCATGCATAATTCCAACATTGTGGGGAGAGGAAGAGGGCGGAAGGGAGGAAGGGGTGGGGGGTGTTTCTTGCTGTGTGCCATTCTTGTTTGCCTGTCTAAGAAGGCGACACGCACAGACCTTTCTCTCCATAAAATACTGAACACAAGGAGAGACGGTGAATTAATGGACACACTGTGGAGTCGGCTAAAGGGACCTCAGTCGTTATCGAGAGAATATAGTATGGAGTAGACTTTATTCTGACCAATCGGAACGCAGCTTTGTAAAGATGAAGAGCGACACTTAAAAACGTCTGCTGCAACAATCATAACACTTTTAGTTAATGGAGATGTCGAATTTCTTGTCATAATTTTCTTATCGTTTTCATTTAAGTCCAAGTGAAATACAGATCACAAAACGTGTCATATACTATTCTTTTTTTTTTACACACAGTTGCTAGCAACCACACACAAAACGACAGATCAGAAAGGACCCCGTTTGTAATACTTTGTCAGTGGGCCTGTTTTGAATACAAAAAGAATGGTTTTCCTTGTTAATTTGCAACCAAGTCGACTCCCCACAACTAGACGAACGATCGACATACCCAGTCCTAAAGATCTTCGTGGCCGAAAGTAAAGTTCTCCAAGATAATGAAGGCTTTCAAATACTGACAGCAGATCTTCTACTGACATAATATCTGAATAACATCTGGTCAATAATGAGGCTATTCTGATCATTCGCAAGTTCTATGAACACGTGGGTTTTGCAGCAGCGGGCAGAGAGAGAGAGAGAGAGAGAGAGAGAGAGAGAGAGAGAGAGAGAGAGAGAGAGAGAG
>JADBJO010006948.1:22500-27500 GCA_016801955.1 Conus betulinus
TTTATAAAACTCAAGTAAAAAAAAAAAAAAAAAGTCGACTTTCTGTTGTTTTGGCTTTGTTCAAGATTGATGAATGTTTACAAGTGCTTCATTTCCTTAAATAACACTAATTTCATGTTCGCCTACTACTTGCTTGTAAAGTGTACAGATCACACCCCATATTGAGATAAAAAAAAAAAAACAAAGATATAATGACACCACATTTTAAACTTCCTGGTTGGACTAGTTCTGGAATATGACAATGTGGTGTGGTCCGTTACATGAGGAAGCTTGCAAGTGTAGCAAAAAATATGCGGGGATGATAAATCAAAATTTTGATAACTTCATTTATGAAAAAAAAAGTTAATTAAAAAAAAAATTCCCGTCTTGACTATTGAACCGCAAGAGGTGACATGGTAGAAACATGCAAAATTCTGCATGGTCATGATGACGTCAAGACCACAAACAATCTGTTTTAGCAAACCAGCGACGAGAAGATATTCGCACGTCCATAAACCTGCTGGCAAAACATACAAACGACAGGGCCATCATTTCAAAACAATAATCATTAACTTCAACTACAACATGAACAGTTGATTTTAAACATGGAATGGACAAACATGGAGAAGATTTTGTTTTTCGCTTCCATAATCATTTCAGGACTGGAGATTAGCAAAAATATGAAACCTGCTCAATACACAATTGTGACGAAGGAAAAAGGAAACCCAACACACACACACACACACACACACACACACACACACACACACCGAAAACAAGAAGAAGAACAACAGCATCAACAGCAACAACAACAATAACAGCATCACCATTAACAACAACAACAACAACAACAACGTCAACAACACATCAACAACAACAACAGCATCAACAACAACAACAACAACAACAACAACAACAATGCACACTATCAAAAGGTCTGCAGAACAGGCAAACAGCTTTCTGACACCTAGGCCATGAACAAAGGTTTTGTATCTAAAACAATGCACGATCACATTCAAAACCCCCCAACCTAAATCTAAGACTTGTAGTAATAATACACTTCACATGTTTGTCCAATCTTGATGCCATATGAAATTTAACAAAAACAATAACAACAACAACAAACAAAAAAAACAAAACAAAAACGCTGCTCCACGTTCTACGTACTTCAGACATGTCGTTCGTTTGAATGTAGTCAATCCATTGCCTGATTTTCTTTCCCAGCATCAATTCCGAGGTCCATCATTCGTTCAGAACCTGCCATTAAGGCAGCCACATTCCGCCGGGCCGTTTCGGTATAGGCGGATTTTTTCCCTCGGAGTTGACATTAGTTCGGACTCCATTTCGCCATACGTTCCTTCGAATGAGACTGTAAACCGAGGTTCCGTGTGTGTGAACGCACACATAACGTCTTGCAACACACGTGAAATCCCATCACCAACTTTCGTGAAGAGAAGGTCAGTTTGGCCGTTGGTATGGATGACAATGTTACACATAGCATGCACCCTGCGTGAGAAATGGAAAAGAATGAAGGAAGTAAGGAAACTGAGTGACCGATATTGACTGGATGACACGCGAAATGACTGAATGAAGCGCCAGCTGGCAGCTGTTCAGTCAGTACTACCCAGGTAGGCAGCCCTGAGTGTAAACGAGTGTGGATTGTAAAGCGCTTAGAGCTTGGTCTCTAGTCGATGATAGTCGCTATGTAAGTAATAATAATAATAATAATAATAGTAATAATAACAATGATGATGTCTAAACACGCGACCAGCGTGCATGTGTATTGATTTGTGTCCGTCCCACCAGCACACGGTGTTCCACGCTCCTTCCAAAGGTGGAGCAGGACCGAATGTGACTGCAAGATTTTTTTTTTTTTTTTTTTTGCACATGCGTACGAGCACGCAACCTCGGCTTCAAGTTTTCAAAGGACATGGAGAGTACTGACGTCTGCACAGCCGCTAACTCCGAAGGGAAATCCTTTTTTTTTTCTGCTTGACTGTCTCTGAAGCGAACTGAACCCCAGACGCTGGAACAAGAGTCAGACGCCGTTAACCACACGGCCCAGCCAGGCGCTGATGCAACCTGCCAGCCTTTAGCGAGAAAGATGGGTAAAGACAGCAGTATTTCTAAAAACTCCACGATTTGCCCGATCAAACCAAAAGCGTGTTCAAACACGCGCCTAGTACCTGGGACACTGTTTTCATTACTCTTAAACTCTACGGTATAGCTTTACGAGAGAGAGAGAGAGAGAGAGAGAGAGAGAGAGAGAGAGAGAGAGAGAGAGAGAGAGAGAGGGATGGACAGACATACAGACAGACGGGCAGACAGACATAGAGACATTCTTATTCTTCTTCTCTTCTTTCTGTGCTTCCCCCACCCCCACCCCACCCCCCACTCTCTCTCTCTCTCTCTCTCTCTCTCTCTCTCTCTCTCTCTCTCTCTCTCTCTCTCACATTTGCCATTCAGTCTGTTTAAAACATGGCAAAATTTTTCTTTACCATATCAAAACAACCCTAAACGTAACTATTTCATTTGATTGCCGCAATGCCATGGATAGACAGTATCAATAGAACAGTTTCAGCCATTCTATTTCCATGAATTATCGTCATCCAAACTATGTGGTTAGTATCAAATGCAGTTGAATAAGTAACAGTAAAATGGTAACAATTCACAACTGTCAACCGTGGCGGAAATGCTGGTGAATAGCCCCGTGTATGTAAATGATTTCTCGCAAACTGTTGGGCTAGCTTCAGAGTAGCTATGATGTGAAGATGCTTTAATATTTGTTGAAAATCTTTTTTGCTGAATTCGACCATGGCCTAGCATGTCAATGAAGGATGAAAGAAAATATATAAGGCAAAGAGAAGAAGAAGAAGAAGAAGAAGAAGAGGAGGAGAGGGAGGATGAGGATGACGAGAACAAGAACAAGAAGCAGAGAGAGAGAGAGAGAGAGAGAGAGAGAGAGAGAGAGAGAGAGAGAGAGAGAGAGAGAGAGATTAGGGAAGGACAATCAATTCTGTGTTCATTAGTCAGGTTGGACAGTCGTGCTGCTTCTCAGTGGCACACAGGTTACAGGACATGGCTTTAATGTCCTAAGGAAGACTTTTTATATTTTCGTCACTTTTTCTCCCCAGTCCCGTCTTCCGTGCCGGTGTCCCTCAGTGACAGTACTTCTCAGCCGCCAGGTCCGCCTCTCAACTACATAGCTACACCGGAGTCGTGCTGTCGGAGCCCCGGCACCACGATTCAATGACGCTATCGCTGTCAAGGCGTCGGTAGGTAACTTACTAGAGGAGGCGCCGCACGGCCGTCTGGATACTTTGTTGTATGGAATTCAGTGGTGTCTGCACTGGTCCATACACAAACAAGATGCAAAGCATTTAAACGTACCCAGTTTATCCTGAATACGCGTGAGATATCCCATAAAGAGGAAAACCCGTCTTGGGCTGGTGTAACCGTTAGTAATGGGCTATTCTGGTAAACATCGGTCATCGTCTGTGACCTATAATGAACATACTGACAAATTTTCAGAAAGATCGGCCAAGAACTTTCTGAGATTTTCTATAAAGAAGAAAACCACTATGGGCCGTTAGTAACGGCTATGGCGGTAAAGTTAAACATCGGGCATCATCCGTGACCCATAATGAACATACCTACAAATTTTCAGAAAGATCGGCCACGTACTTTCTGAGATATTCCATAAAGAAGAAAAAAACCGTGACAGGTCGTTACAGCCGTTACTAACGGCTATAACGGTAATCTAAAACATCGGGCATAATCTGTAACCCATAATGAACATACCTGCTAATTTTCACAAAGATCGGACAAGTACTTTCGGAGATATTCCATGAACAAAAACAACCGTTACAGACCGTTACAGCCGTTAGTAACGGCTATAACGGTAAACTAAAATATCGGGCATTTTTCGTGACCCATAATGGACATACCTGCTAATGTTCATCAAGATCGGCCAAGTACTTTCGGAGATATTCCATGGAGAAGAAAAAGCGTTACAGGCTGTTACAGCCGTTAGTAACGGTATAACGGTAAACTAAAACATCGGGCGTCATCTGCGACCCATAATGAACATACTTACACATTTTCAGAAAGATCGGCCAAGTGCTTTCTGAGGTATTCTATAAAGAAGAAAAAGCGTTACAGGCCGTTACAGCCGTTAGTAACGGCTATAACGGGGTAAACTAAAACATTGGGCATCATCCGTGACCCATAATGAACATACCTGCTCATTTTTACAAAGATCTGCCAAGTAGTTTCGGAGATATTCCATGAAGAAGAAAAACCGTTACAGGCCGTTACAGCCATTAGTAACGGCTGTAACGGTAAACTAAAACACCGGGCATTATTTTTTACCCATAATAAACATGCCTACAAATTTTAAGAAAGATTGGCCCAGTAGTTTTGTCTGGAGCGAGTGGAACACACATTTGACCACGGACACACAGACACACAGACAGCATTTCTTCGTTCCCATTCTAAAGTACTCCCTGTTTTTTTAAGAACTGGGAGTACAAAATCGGAATGCTACACCCCGTACTGACAACTCACGAACTGTTTAGCCTGCAGAGCGAATGGTCGCCTGCATCCATTCCTCATTTTCATTTTCTTCTGTTTATCTTCTTTTTCGTGTTTGGTCTTCTTCTTTTCTTGTTTTTTTTGTTGTTTTGTTTGCTTTTTTTCTCCTGAGTACGCAGGCTGATACACCTGCGGACACTCCCTGTACAGACAGGCAAGGATGAATCCCATCTACCCAACAGAGGGAGTGGAGTTTTGTGTGTATGGCCGTCTTTTTTTTTTTTTTTTTTTTTTTTTATCCCGCCATTAAGTAAGCCATACTCAAATTTCGGGGAAGGTGCATGCTATGTGTAACGTGTCATCCATACCAACGGCCAACCTGGCCTTCTCTTCCGAAAGTTGGTGATGGGATTTTATGTGTATGCAAGATGTTATGCGTGCGTTCACACACGGAACCTCGGTTTACAGTCTCATTGGAAGGACTGTAT